>JASANW010001201.1:0-18966 GCA_030849725.1 Trypanosoma boissoni
AATAAGTTACCGTGACAAAGAACAGTCAGATACATTAAGGTATAATTTTACTTCTACATTTCAACACTACATATATATATATATATATATATATTACTAATATCCACAAGATAAAAAGAAAAGCAAAACAATAAAGGGTGGAATCTCGCCTATGTGTAAAACGCATATAAAGAGGATAAGAGATTTTTCTCAGCATCTTAAGAGCAGTATAAATAAGTATACAATAATTGCAAACAAGATTATTTGAAAGATTTTTATGCGCAATGTGGGCCTCCATATGAAATCCACCCGTTTTATATGCAATCCGCCCAAAACAAAAAACATACACTTACCACTTTATTGACATTTGAGCTCTATATTCCCATGCGTTGCTGCAACACTTCTGAAACCCAGTGCTGTGCAAGTAGCTCCATTACTCCGCTGTCACAGTTTTGGTTTTAGAAGTTCCTTGGTTTTTGTGTATCTCTAGAACTTTTGTATAACGGATGTGCACTGGCAATTGGTAGTCCGAGTACACATGAAAAACTTCATTTGTTCCATTTGGACAAATTGTTCATGTTCTGCTGTGATCATAGAAGCGGTGCCTCTCCAGTATCTCATAGTAATGAGAACTTCTGTGGACGTTTTGAATGGCGAATTTTCCCATCCTGTGGACAAAGGGATTTTCAGTAGCATTGCTGAATATAATTCGTTTGACAGTATAGGTATTGGACTAATGCCTGCCGAGTGTGTCAGGCACTATTTTCTCTAACCAAATGTTGCAAATGATAAAAGCAATGGAGTATTCTTCTTAGACTCTGTGCACACATGGGTTTCTCGTGCCTTATTCGTACATTCTGTGAATATGGCATCCTGCTCCTGGAGTGGAACTGAGCCGTTGCCTGAAGTGCCTGCTATGGTGAGCAGAACTCCCGGATTCTAGCTGCAGCCATTTGGAGTGGAATTTAAGTACAGTGCTGGTTTCGGTTTCTATGAAAACAGTAAAGACATTACGAATGCAGCGGAAGCCTCAGTCAAAAAGAGCCTTAACTCACGCATTGCTGGTAACTCGTTATAATTCAGTTCGATATAGAGCGATACATGCTTTGAGGCCACTTGTGCCCTGTACTCATTCGCTGTACTTTTGGTCATATACTGTTCGTTCACTTAATCACGCACATAAAGGACGCAAGCATTGCCGGAATGTCTTATCACTGCAGTTGCAATTTCAATGTATTGAACTGTGTCGATTGAAGGGATTTGGACTAAGTGAATGGCATTTGTCATCATCACTATTTTCTGCTCTCGGCTTCCATTCATTTCTTCAAGGAATGTACCCACACCTCTGGGGTTTTCCAAGTCACTATAGCGGATCCCTAGCTCGTTCTTTTTTTAATTTACCAGCCCGAGCAAATTCATTATCGTTGCTGGATTTCTAAACTTTTCGTTTACCGTCTTCGAGTAAGTTATACTTTCCCACAACAGCCTACCGCAATAAAATTTGATTACTCTATACCCGCACCACTGGCTTCATTTTGCATTTATTGAAATTTAATGATAGCTCTGCGTTCAATTGATCCTTTTATTAAGATACTACCACTGGAAAGAAATCACTTCTATGAAGTAGACTCACCCCAAGTTGTACATGCACGCATAAGAATTTTATTACAGGAGAGATCGATTGCGCTCTTTCAAACCTTCGTGAACAAAGGACTTCTAGATGTGATAAAACTATTTCACTCCATACCAACTTGTTCCACTCAGACTCTCAATTTTTTTTGTTCGTTTGTCCCCTTTTAGAGACACTAACTCTCTCTGTACACGATACTTTTCCCTGTATCTAAGCTGAAGCATACTCGCCTCGTGTAGAATACTGAATCGCCCGACTTTCGATTCAAAAGCCGTTCCACCTCCAAATAAGTATTGGTCTTGGCTTATTCATGCACCTGCACGAATACAGTTCACTGTGGATATCAGACTTCAAACGCAAGATCACTTTGGGATTCATGAGAAAGTGGACCACATTCTTATCCAACCAAATCAATATCATAAGATTTTGTCTTCTTTAACAAGAAATGCAGCGTTGTGTGCCCACACCCACAGCTGCAAAGACCACAGATCAATGTAATGGATTCCGTTTCAATTATACATGAGATGCGGTCACGTTGATCATTCGTATATTTTTTAATCATACAAAATTTCCTACTTCTGGACGCTGGCTGTCACGACTCGAAAATGGTAACATAAGTTTCTATGAAAAACTGATATGCACGGCTTCGTCTTTGTGGCATATCATCGAACTAATCCCAAGAATCTTACGGTTATCTTTGTTAAACGTGTGACTGTACATTGGGATAAGTCTGAACCTCCTTAGCTTCAATACTTCTTGATGAGTATATCATTGTTTACTGGTGTCCCCTCTGTATATTGGGCTGCAAAGCATCGATTATAGGCAGTCTTCTAATTACTTATCAATTAATGTCTCAATAGAATGAAATAACTCTATATATGGTTATATCCACAAATAAAGAGTATTCACTGTATTAATCTCTTCAAAGAAAAGATGCAAAAAAAAACAGAGTCGACGTGTAACAAAAGCTACTAGAGTTCAGGAAACAAAAGATCAATAAAAGGGGTAAAAAACCATCTCATAAAATATTGTATACTATTCTTTAAAGTCCAATGCATTATGTATGAACGGTACTTTCGGAGTAGGCATTTTGATGTCCTAATTTACAAAAAAATGCTTCAGACATCATTTTCAATCAATTGTTTTTTATATGAAAAGAATTTTTACAAAACATTTTTTTCAATATTCACTTCTTTAGTAAACGAGCAAAAAATAATGTAAAAAATAGTCTTTACTCGATAGGGCATACTACCCTATATAATTTTGGCGATCGCTTCTTGATTATTGTGTTCCAAATTTTCAAACTTTTTTTATTGAAGTAACTCATATATAAATGATATTCATGCTCCTGTAAATGATGTACAACGACAGAATGCTCTGAAACATTCCGACAGTACTTTTCTTCTCCGTTACAGTGAAACCTGCACCCAATTGAATCTGTTACAAAAACAGCCGGATACCCCGATTCGTTCAATGCTCGACCAACCATGATATCTTCTCCATTCACACTGAGTAAACGAAAATCAATTTCTCTTTCTTTGCTGTACGGTAGCGCTACAATGCGTCGAAGAGGCTCATAACTCACAACAGCCTCTGCAGTGTCCCTTGCAAGTGCCACACAGTATCCAACCATGAAATATATATCCTCATACTGCATTTGTTTGTTCTTCAGCACATGTGCTAGAGCGTACGGTCCCCAGTACGTTCCTCGTTGGGGAAGAAGGCGCAGGTCCGCCAGGTATTGCGGTACGTGCATGAACATATCGTCGTCACACTTTCCCACATAGATTGTGCGGGGGAACTCTCGAAGCGCGAGCTGAAACCAAAAAAATGTCTTTCGGCCCATTCCGATTTCTGCCTCAGTGCCCCAATAGCCTTTTCCTCCAATTGTCTTACTTGAAGTGACCCGTCCCTCGTCCACAGGAAGCAACACCACGTCATGCCAATGCTCCGCCTCCAGCCTCAGCGATTTGGAGTAATTAAAGCCATGCAAAGGATTTCGCGCGAGGGCGTAGAGGACCAACATGGATCCATTGTAATCATTTTCTTTTGTGGCAATGTCTGGAAAAGTCCAGCAAGTCGCGCGCTGCAAGTTGCGCCGACGCCGTCTGTCATCATTGTCAACAGATGGAGCGCCAAAGACAATCAGAAATGCCGTTTGCGCCCACTTACACGCAGTGGCTGAAGGAATGTAAGCGAAAGCTTCGTCCTGCCCACAGCTATTCAGTGAAGCGCTGAGCCTTTTTGATGAGCGAATCGACTCTATCTCTGCAATTTCGTCAATAAGTTCCGTTACTCTATTCACGTGCAAGCCAAATATTATCAGTGCAAAGGCCATAAATAATAAATAAACCACAGCGCTCAATTTAGTCATTTTTTTCTTGTGGAAACGATCCATGTCTTGCTATAAATTGAAATATTTAATGACACAAAATACAACACTGAAGTGAAAAATATAAAAAACAAATCCTATCTTTCAACAAACACCATCACTAATAGAGGCATATTTATCATTTTAAAACGTGCGTGCCAATAACTCCAACGATCAAACAAGTTGGGCAATAAACAAAATAAAATGCAGCAAATATTTGCAAGAATCATACCGATTATAGAGATCCGGTTTATTTGTTTTTCAAAATACATCCATTATTTTGCTTTCCATTGTGATGTATCAATATTTCTCCAAACCTTTAATACGAAAAAGATATTAGAGTTAATGCAAAAAAAAAACCTTATCAATCAAAGAACAAGTCTGAATTATTTAGTGTATGCACTATTATAAATAACAACTATTTTAAACTAATTAATGTATCACTGCTTCTCTAACAAGTCTTATAATAAATATCTTTAGTAAAATGAGAGCAGGAAATAGTGGGAAATAAAGCATAAAAAGTACAGCGTTTCTATTATCAACACAATTATATGCAATACAGACAGCAATCCATTCTGTGTGAAAAGGGCATTTGCTTCCAATGCCGTCAGCTCAAGAGACTGATTTCGCCTCAAACGCACAGCGGTGGAGAAATGGCGTTTGAAAAATTAAAGAAAAAAAGTTTTATCTACAGCGCGGGTAGCTAGACTGAATCCTGAAAGATTATTCAAGTTTTTTCAGAAAGTATATCTCATAAGAATGTATATATATATATATATATAGATTGCAATGAATAGGGTAGAATGAAAAACAGCAATAGATTGATGATTTCACATCACCTATAATCAACCCCAAAACCTTTTGGACAAACCTTCAGCGTAAATAAACTCACATGTAAACTCAATCTTTTACCTCACTTGCAATTGAATGCGGTCGACACAGTTTCTTTCTTTTGGTTCATGAATATACGATTCCCATTTTTAATTACTAACTTTGTAATACACCTATAAAGCATAGTACTTCTATTATCAAAAAAATGTTTTGTATAACATAAATAAAGTAAAAAAAATCAATAAGAGAGTAAAACCATTTCTTTGTTCTCACACTTCTTTCGAGACAGTCTCCACTCAGCCTATCTGTGAGTGTATGTATAAAGATACGAATAGACAGCAACACTCAAATAAATATACACTCTGTGTGAAGTACAGCAATTTGTTAAATAAAAAAAGTGTTAGATTGAGTTTTCCCCTTTAAAAAAATAAAATTAAAAATTGTTCAAAGACAGAATTCCAGTTTTCATTTTGGCTATAAAGCAAAACTCTCTAATCCAGTACCTCAAATACTAATACTTTAGTTCAATAATGAATCGTAGGAAAAACAATAAGTCCCACACTCATCCGATGTCTTTGATCCCATTCTGCTTTAGTTATCAGATTTGCAAAAAAAAAACAAATATATCCGTTGCACCAATATCTATTATTTCACAGAGAAAACTATCAAAAAGAATGTGTCTGTGTAGACCATACGCAAACATATTTCTCATAACAGTGAAAAATATATCCACTTCCACTGATGAAATAGCATTTTTCTCTACTTATTTTTTGTTATTTTTTAAGTAAAGATTCAACGTTGCATAATTCTAACAAATCTTATAGCATAGAGCTACGTTTATTTTTTATTTTTGCATTGGATCCACAAATTTCGATGTGGCAATGAAACGACAAAAGCATCTTATCTCATAAACTTATTGACGTCTTCATCGCTAATAATTCAGTGTATTAGAATATACATTCTTCCCTGTATGATAGCCCAATGGTCTAATCTGAGTTCATCGCACTAGGCCATGTGTAAGAAACGGATCAATGCTAAACTCAGCTCTCTGCATTTTTTAAAAAAAGGCGGAGAAAGCTTTAAAATTCTCTTTGTGTCCTTACTTCAATATATATATATATATATATAGATCCCATTCAAATCACTTTTCTTACCAATCATTTCCAGCACACTCTCCTCTATTAGAAACACTGAGTGTCTTTCAGAAGTTTGGGCATCACCACAGCTGCAAAGTATCTCGTGGAGCACATGAAAAGAGACTTTTTCATGACCCCAATGAAATTTCAATCCATTCTTTGGAGCACCACTTTCTGTGTAGTGCTCGCTTTGTCCTCAGTGCATAAATCACACAACGATATCTCCAACACTATCGCATTAATAATTCCTTGTGTCTCCGAGAGTGTACTTTGAAGTGCTCGTGCAAAGAGGTGCGTTGTCTCATGAAATTCCTCAACCTTTACGAACTCATCTTTTTGCCTTTTTGAGTACTTGTTTAACTTTCCGTGCATTGCCTTTCAACCGTTTGGTCATTTCTCATTGCAGCTCGCTTCTCTTCGTTGAGTTTGTATCGTCGCAGAGCAAACTCTTCCATTTAAGGTCTCCTCTGCCTTAAAGGAAAATATATCTAGTCAGAATTGTTTCTATTCGCCTCGTCTTTCCCATTCACAGCGCAGAGAGATAATACACACAAATATATAACGACATACGCAATGCAATAAAAGCACAGAAACCTATTGAGGACACTAAACTAAAAATAAAAACACTATTTAATAATAAAAAAACTCATGGCTAAAAAAAAATCCGACACCGCATAATTTCACTGCTTTGGAGTCACAGCAGCAAGTAAGTATGCATTTCCGATAGCAATAGTAAAAAGAAAAAAAGCGCTTTAATTACAAAATAAAACGTATCAGTAATGGCACAAGGGAAAACCTTGCCTTTGTGCAGAACGCAATTATAGTGCATTGCAAAAAAAAAAAGAAGTAGAACTCTCCGCTTTCTTCTTAACATCATGTTACGCAACTTATAAAAAAAAGTCAACAAATTCAAGAAAAATATACACGTTTTATTGTGAAATTAGAATAATCCAGTTTATTTAGCCAATCAATCGAATGCCTTCCACTCGTGGACTGCTAAAACCCAACTGCACAGAGCTACTAATAAGCACTTTCATGGATAAAAGGTATGGCGATAGAAATAAAAAGGATATTCATTGGCCAAAGCATCCGAATGCCTGCGGCTTGCGCGGGTGTGAGATAAACAAATCCATTGCGCAGGAATAACCGCAGCGCCCCCACACTGTCCACTGTGAGACACTCTCCAACCTGAGATTAGAGCAGTGGGACAAGGAGCCGCGTGTGACACAAGGTACACACGCTGCAAGCAAGTAACAAGTGGGTCTGATACCTCAACAATAGTAATAAAAACGATTGCCACATAAATAATCAGAAAAGCGAATAAATACGCAGTGCTCACAAAAAAAAATTAATATGTTTCTCTCTATACTGTCACCGTATGGGTCACAGCTACATCACACCAAAATTATAAACCGAATTAAAAAGTTAGATATTTTTCCAAGAAAACAATTTAAATAGTAAAGATGTTTGTAAACAAACTCATCCACCACCTTAGAGCACAACGGCAATAGAAGTAAATTTCAAGCCAGAGAAAGCAATGTAAACTAATCACAGCCATAGAAAGTCGTAACAATAATACAGGGCAACGCATATCAATCACAGTAAACTGAATGTATTCCAGGGATGGACTATTCAACTGGAGAGAGCATTATTTTCCCTTTAAATTCTTTGACGCGCGCAACTTCTCTAAAACGTGTCCGTGAAACATTATATTCACTAAATCTTAACTTAAAAGCCTCGTAATCTTCTAACTTAAGATAGTGAATAAGAACGCTAGTACTAGGCACAGGATGTGGATAAAAGTTATGGAATCGGTTGTCATTTAAAAAAACAACAGGGTAACTTTTTATTGTCAAAACTTGGCCAAACATAACATCTTCGTGATCCATGAAGAGAAGCTTGTAGTCCCCCAAGCGCTCTTTCGTGTAATCTGTAAGAGCCAAAGTCCTCAAAGGTGTGTACGAAACGACACACTGAGCAACGTCTCTGGATGCCGTAAACAACGATCCAACCATAAAAGGAAATATCGCTTTTGGTTCAAAACGATGTATTTCTATCCTTTTTTTTCCCCAGTAGAGCCCAGACCTTGGCAGTGAGCGCAGGTCGGCTAAGTACTGAGGAACGCGAAGAAACATGTCTTCGTCGCCTTTTGCAATGTAACTCGTGCGGGGGAAGAGGCGCAGCGCCATATCGTACCACAAAAAAGTTTTGCGGCTCATCTTAACCTCTGTGTACATCGCTTTAAAGTTATGAAAGTACGGAAGCACATCCTCCTCCACACCCACAATGACTGCGTCATGCCACTCCATCACCTCTTCCTCCAGCTCTGCTCTCTGTATTGGCGTCGAGGGCCGGCCGAACACATACAGCACAAGCATATCCCCTGTGAAGTCATTGGACTTTCTCGCCACTGCGGTATAGGACCAACACGTCCTGCGCTGCAGAAGGCGCCGGTGCTGCCGACGCTTTTCCACCACGGCGGCAATGCCGAGCACAACAAAGTATTCACGCGAAGGCAACGAGGGAAGGACTCTGGAGAGCAGAGACCTGTGCACGGAGACATTCAGATTTTTCACTTGCACATGCTCTATTTGTTCCCCGTAATTAAACATCACAAGAAATACCACAATAGATAACAGATAGAGAAGCGCCAAAAACCGTAGTAAATTGTGAACGTTACGAAATCGAAACAACATGACTAAATCTATAGCAATGAAACAAATATTAACGAGGATGAAAATAAAGAAACCATAAAACTACATTTTTCACAAAATAAAAGGAGAATATTTTTTAAAAAAAGATATTTTCAAAAAAAAAGAATTACATTCTTACGTATATATATATATATATATATATATATAGGTCATCAACCTCGCAAAGTATTAACATAGCTGGCTTTCAAAAGAGATCTCTAAAGAGCAAAAGAAACGTATAACATTCTAACAATAATCAAAGTGGATCTTAACAATAAAATTTATAATATTTTATGTTTACTTGGTTGACGGTTGGTTTACATACATACTAAATGCATTGATATTGAACTTATTGCCCTCATTTACTCATCAAGTATTCACATAGTTTGAATTGGCATAAATCTCCAAGCTATCTTGCTCTGCTGATATACTTGCGTAAACCCTTTGTGCCCTACTCGATGCGTTGATCTTCCTTATCAAAGCGCTCTCAAATTAAAGTCCTTCGCATTCCTTTGACCAATATGCGGCTATGCCATCCTCAGAATTCTTCACATACACAGACAAACAGACAGATACTGAGTCTATGAAACTTACACTGCACTACCCATTTGAGGAGTCACTTTCCGTTGCTCATAGTGCTGACATACGATTTTCGAATACAGAGAGGGTCCTCAGTCTTGAGCATTCGCAACTTTCCAATTGACGCAATTTCACCGCAGCGCCATCATTCATCCACTCCATAGCCACAACATTACATAAATTCAGCGGAGGCGTAGGTGCTACATTGTAAAACAAATTGTTAAGTCAATTGGGTTTCGTAAAAATTAACAACAAGAATAATAAAAAGAATAGAATGAAGTAAAAAACAAAAATTAAAATAGATATGCATAGGATCAATTCCATCAACAGAATAAAAGCAATACAGCACATATGCAACAACAGCCATACTAATTTCATGCCAAAGGAAATTCTAGCCATGCCACTCTTTTTTTAAAGACACAAAGAAAAATGCACGTGGGATTATTTGAAAAAACAAAATGGCAAGATCACACAGTTACAAGAATTTATTTTTTCTCTGGAATCCTACTCTTTTATAGAATTCAAAAAAAAAATCTGAATATCAGTAGTTTTATTCGTAGTTTTCAAAACATACATTGGCCAAAAAAAAAAAAAAGTACTATAAAAATAAATATTATCCCTTATTATTGTATGTACGTGCCCGTTCAATCAGAGTATATAAAAACTTTGGGGATTGAAATGGAAATAAAAGGCAAAAAAAAAAAAAAAACGAAAACCCATATGCACTAGGAACACTGTGTATTGAGTAGTTACCTAGATAAATATATATGTATATAAAGAAAGCATGAAGGAAACGTAGTGCTGTTTATTTTGGAAAGTATTTATCTCCTAATGACTACTTTTTCTCTTATAAAATACTATCCATGCAAAGCAACGCAGGCAATTAGTGCTATCAGAAGTGTGGGAGAGACAGTCATCGCACTGTCTCTCCAGTCACCCCAATTGGGCATTGTCCCCCCATAACTTGGACGTTTTGCCGTGGGGTTCATGGGTTGTACCTTTTTCTCAGTTTCTCTATTTCCTGATTTGCCGTCTGTGTCCTTTTCGTTTTTGTCTGTGTTGGTTTCTGTTTGTTGCTTCCTTCCACTCCTCGAAGAACTCTCTTTTGTGCCATTGTCACTTGCACCGTATTTTGGCTTCTCTTTTTTATTTATCGCATCTATGGCACTTTCCTTTCGAGCATTTGCATTAAAAGCGTATGTCTCAGCTGATTGCCGCAGTTCCTTTATTTGTTGAGCTAGCTGAGCAACTTCATTAGAGTACCACTTGGCTTTTTCAACCTCCCCCTTTGCCTTAATTATTATGGTCTCAGTTCTGACCTTTTCAAGAGAATCATCAGCTTCGTCTTTTTGGACCAACAATGCTTGCGTCATTTTCTTTGCTCTTTCACATGTATTTGAAACTGATCTCAGGTTATCTTCAACAAAAGAGTGCAAAGAGGTAATGTATTGCAATAAATTCTTCGGGGACTTCTTGCACAATTTCTTCATCTCTTGAACAGTGGAACTAACTTCATCCCTCTTCTTCTCTATAAGAGCAAAATCAGCCTCGGCAGCTTTCACAAGAGGATCGGTTTTGCCAACAATGACAATAGCCTCGACATAGTACATTTTCAGTTGGGCAGTTATAGTTAATTCTGGCATGGCAATCTGTGCCGAATACGCTTTGTTAGAGAGTTGTATTGCGAACTGAATTTCCTTTTCCAATTTTATCGCCTCAGCCTTGACAATTTGCGCGTTTTGCTTCATCTTCGTATAGTATTTGTTTGAATGTTGTCCACCCCATGGGTACTTGTTAGCCTTCTCAGCCAAATTTTTGCCTTTACTCACTACTTTCCATGCAGCCGCACGATACCTTTTTGCGTGTTCGAAGGCATTTGGAAATAGTTTGATAACTTTGCTCGCTGCCTTCTTTGCTTGCCGAGCTATGCTTCCAGCTGCTGGATAGTTCTCAGCTCTCTTCGCTGCTGTAATAGCTGCGTGTTGGGCTTCCTTCACATACATTTTTGAATTTCTCAATACTAAAGTTGAATCCTCGTCAATTTCCCTTGATTTTTGAAACAAATATTTTGTGTATCTTTGTGCATCCAAAACAGCCTTCTTTGCCTCCGCTTTGCTTACACCAGCATTTGCACACAAACAAGTCAAAGTGCAGAATGTGATGGCAAAAAGAACAGATACTCTAGAGGGAGCCATTTGCGGTAGCGCAGGGCACCACACTGGCAAACCTGTAGAGTATTCCACTAAAGTAAGAAACCAAAAAGAAACAAAAATCATAAGATGTATTACAACACAACTGCGATAAACGCCCGTATTCGTATATACACACAAGATCACAAACCAAAACAAAGTAATTGCTTAATATGGTCACAAATAAATTGTCCACCAAACCCATCTGTGGCAGTCAGCATAACTTCAGTGGCTATCGCGAGAGCACGGCCAGCAAGCCCCCATGCGCTTCCAAGGTCTAAGGCTTTACTGAATGAAATCGAGTTCCCCGCCATCGCCCTGCACTGGGCACACGGCAATGGCCTGCACTGTCTGCTGAGCGCCCGGTCGCCACCAGCAGGGAGCAGTGCATCGCACACACACACACAGTTCAATAAGGAATGAGGTTTCTGTTTGTTGATATCACTTGCTTTCAACTGCATGTCATTCAAGAATTTTCTCTAAAAGACAATTTTATTTCAACGCAAATGAGCTCATCCTTTCCATTGCTGTCATCCAAATGCGTTTCAGAAAATATTAAGTTGCGGATCTCCTATTTTTTTTTTTCACATTCCAAAGGGCAGTAGTAATTGTTGTTATTTTTTGTTTCTTTGTTTTCCAATAATTCTTTTCGTTTTATATCCAAAATAAATCCACTCAGTAAAGCTGTATAACAAACATCAATAACGGGTTGCGTCAATGAAAATGGTGTTATGTTACAATAATGAAATAAAAAAAACACAAGTAAAATTTATCTGAAATGAATTAACGTTTCTTGTGGTTCATTATACATATTCTTCAAATTGTCTATGCAAAAGAAAACAGCACTCCCCCATGTTATTCAGAAATTATTCTTTTATTAAAACATGTCACTCCATGTGCAAAATATACGATTGCACTATTTTTACTCAAGCGCCAAGAAAGTAACTGATTGGTTTGAACTTTGATCGCTTGTGGAGAAACTGAATGTAAAAGCATAGTACTTTTTTTTCGTAAAACGGATGCCTTTCCGCTTTTGTAAAGTCCTCTTCAGAAACGCTTGATGGATGGTTTATCCTTGTTTTTACAGCATTGTACCTAATCATTTAATTATTCGTGACGGCGAAGAAACGTACATCTATTCCCACATGGTACCGTCATGCATGTGCATTGTATGACAAAGCCTCGTTGTATCGCAAATCACAAGAATAGAAATCTCTGTGCGTTACCCTTTGCTTCTGTGCATAGAGGTCTGCTATCTCGCAGCAGCAGAGAAAAGGTATGAGGACACAGTGAGGCACAAGACTGTGCGCAGCTCCTTTTATTTCTTGCAATTCATGCCCAGCGCCCCATGCTTTCAGTCCAGTTCCTCTTAAATAAGAAGTTTTGACATACTAATTTTTTTATTTTATTTAATAAAAAAAAAAGAATAAAAGATAAAACTAACACAATATCTTTTACTTTTTGTAATTGAAATCATTTGCACCATTTCCTGCTGTATTCCTAACACACTTTCTCTAATTGCCATTGTTCTTTATTTGTCCATCGCACTAATTCTCTCACAAGTAATTGGAGTGAATTGCTTATCAATTATCTTTCAATAGACCAAAGAATACAGTTATCCCCTCAAAAAGCTAAGCCTGGCAACAACACCACTCACTAACTTATCATTTCTTTTTCACAAATACAATCACTTCTTCTTTTCTCAAATACTATTTTTATTTCTTTTGATTTGCAAACTCCATTTCCTCGCTTCATTGTTGCTTTGCATGTCATACATACACAATACTTTTGAGTCATTCGTGCAAGTAGCCCAGAATCCAAGTTTCGAAAAAGTGTAATCGAAATACTGTTTTGTCCACTTTATTCTTTACTTCCAGTACAGTAAATCAGGCACGTGGATAACAAAATGATTTCTCTGACGTCTTTTAACAATTTAATCCCACTCGTCATACACTTCTCTATACAAATAACACATTTTTCGAATGCGATCACATACCATATATAGTTTTTTTAAGCAATTGCTATCGGTAGCAGAGAGTCATACATCACAAGTGACATTTCACGCTGAGAAACTCACTGAATACATATGTATGTATATATTTTTTTTTCTTTATTGCTGTGTATTCAGAAACCTTTTTGTGATTCTGTTCTTATGCATAGACACCACTGTCCGACGGTACGCACCACCGTACAAAAGCTTTGCACCAAAAAGCAAAAGCAATGCATCTGTTTTAATAATAAAACATAATTCAGTTATCTTTTCTTGCCCATCGAGTGTCTAACTGTTTTTGTTTTTCAAAGATTGCATAACAATTCGCTGATGCAAAACGCACGAAAAAACATTAAGAAAGCGAAAACAGCAAAACCTCTAATGAAAGATAACTTGGTGCTACTTGGTTTCTGCTTATCATTTTTTTTTCTCTCTTTTGTTTACTTTTACTCAGTACTGGTTCTGACAATGATAATCTAAAGCACTCCAAAAAGTGCATTACACACTATATACAGTACATTTTACACTTTGTCTTTATTTTTGATTAAGCTGCCTTGAAAAGTCAATTTAAATCATTTGCTTTCCTTTTCCACCTGACATGCACTATTTTTAAAGGCCTTTAAAGAACACGTAACTAAAAAGATCCAAACATATAAAGAATGGTCTCACATTCGTCAATCTACCGCAGAGAAAACAGTCTATTCACTAAAGCAATAAACCCCTTCAGGCCAAGGATTGCGTAGCAGGGACAGTTCAAAATATATATTTGTGCCTTTCGTACTTATTTGCCGCAACTGCACTATCTGAATCATTTCTTTGCGTTTGGGCAAAGCTCAGGAGACACAAAGTTATTTCTTTTGACTCCTTATAATTTCTTGTCTTGTGCATAGTTCTTTTTTTTTTTTGCATTTTTATTCCTAAAGTGAGATGCCGTACATCACCGTAACACAGGTATCTTCACACCCACTTTATCGTTCATAATAACTACACATAAACTCATCTCTTTTAATTCCGTGCAAAACTGTAAAAAAAAAAAAGGCATTTTCAGTACTTATACATAAGACAACAGAATTATAGTCTATCTCTTCACTTCACAAAAAAAAAAAGTATTAAGTTTTGTAACTTTCTGTACAAAGCAAGCTGCTAAGCAGTCCCACATTCAATTGCAGAGCTTTATCCAAACTTAATTTTGCCGATTCTATCTCCATCAATGCGTTTTCTATCATTTTTTTTTTTTTTTGGAATTACATGAGATTCCCACTGTTCTATTTCTTCAGAGCAAATCGCATAGTGTCTTCAGCACACGCAACAGTAGCTTGACGCAAACAATGTGCGCCGCTTCATCTCGCCATTGAAAAACTTTTTTGCGAAGGCCTTTTCTTTCATAATGTTTGGCCTCGAGTTACTTTCCAGTCCGCGAAGCTTTTGCACTGGGACCCCTTTTTATAGGTGATTGGCTCAGCCGAAAGAACTGTATGCTGTTTGAACAATTAATTGAAAAGTCCAAAAAACTATATATATATATATATATATATATATATATATATATATATATAAATTGATAGACAAAAACTCAAATTTTATTTTTAACGTGTATCATATTTTGATTTTTGACAAAATCAAAAAAAAAAAATTAATACATAACTTTACACGCACACACTAAAAACATACAGTATGCATAAAAGCAGAGAATAGGCTTATTATGAAACAAACGTAAGTCGACCCAATTACAAATGTCAGTACAAGATCAAAAAAAAAAAAAAAAAACAAGAAAGAAAGAAAGAATAAAACCATACCGAGAAAAGTAAAGTTTAAAGTGCCAAAAACATATATTTTTGTTAAAACAGCTTCATAACTTGCAAAGCTATAAAATCCCACCACGCAGACTACTGTGAAATAACCCACAAGCGAGTTTCACGTCACGGCACCTGAGCAACGCGTTTGGTCCCATCATTTTTATAGTGTTCGTAACCAGTTCTGACACAATTTGCTAAATTATTTATATAAGTGATCATTCATTAGCTCTCAATCACAATAATTAAACATACAGCGCATATGAAAGATGTCACAAATGTATTTTGGGCTTTTCTCAAATACTTAAGCTTTATAAAACAAACAATTCCCTTTTGATTCTTTCTCAATTGCATTCATTCTTTTATCTATTTATTGTGCATGAAAGTGAAGAGCCAGGTCCAAGAATTTCTTTCCATTATCTTAATGATAGAATTCCTTTTGAAACTTACCCATAGTACAACATAGTAAGCTCCACAAATGCGGCACAAATAAAAAATAAACAAACCGTTAATAAACACTAAACACAAAATGCCGTGCTTAAACACAACTGATAGTTGTTCTTTTTTAAATTTTTTATACAACAGTTACGTATTCCATTATTTCTTAGTTTGAAAAGCGTACTTTTTTTTTTTTTTAGGGTTCACACACAAATAATAAATGAAAAGTATAACATTCTTAATCAGGACATGTAATTTTGAAATATTCTTTTATTTTTAATGAGACTGCGTTATATCATTTCTTGTTGAGACTTCACATGCACGTTTTTGCACAATTACGGATTCATTCGTTGTGGAGGGAAGGAGGCATGCATGCACTGCACCTTCGCCCTCGATCCTTTCCACGCACATCACCATTCCGTCCAAAAAGAGCAATCATAAACTCAAGTGAAAACACCATTTGTTGCTTTGCCACATAAACAAATGCATAACCTGTTCATCTCAGCACACGATCCACTATGACATTCCTCGCGTTTTGTTTCTTTTTGCGTACGAGAAGGAGATCAATCTTCACTCATTCACTTGGCGACAATAATAAAAAAAAAGAGTCCGTAATATTTCACACGACAATAACTGATCCGCAGCATACCAAATAAAAAAAATTCCTGCAGTATCCACGAATAATTCCCATTTTTTTTTTTGTCTTTTTTTCCTTGTGCATTCTTTTTTCACATCTTGCGAGGCAAGATAGATTGTAAGGGAAACAGCATTATCACAGTACTCCCTACATCAGTAATGAACTGCTAAAAATCAACCATACAGAAATATGCGCGAAAACACAGCGTTGCACTTCAAACGAGTAAGGTGGTACCTAGAATATCTAATACACTTAGAAGACAGAAAAAAAAAAACCATAAGAACCATGAGAACGCAAAAACCTCATTCTAAGTTTATCTTATTAGTATAGAACGAAACTTTAAAACGTACCTTCACTCTCTGTTAAGTTGATACTTTATCCTAATCATAACTTCTTGAGAAAAATACGAAGCTCTTTGACATATCATGATCTCTCATAAAACAACAAATAGTATAGCTTCACAATGTTTTCCACCTCTAATGGAAAACAAAGCATCTATAGTGAACACACACTTTCACCCTGAAATAATTGACATACCGTGCACAAAGTTCATTCTATACGATGTGCCCGATTCCTTGATTATACTTGTCTCTGGTGTTGTCGTACCGTTCACCAGAAAACGGTTCATAAATACATAGTATTCGTGCTCTTTAGGAGTGTGTGTCGCCACGACAGCATCTGTCACGGGTAATGTGGGAACTGTGCGGAATCGGTAGAGAGGCTCTTTCACAAAGAGAACGGGATACTTTGTTTCAGCCAGTACTCGTGCCACCATGATATCTTCGTTTTCCATACTCAGAAGGCGGAACTCGTACGCTCTTTCCTTACTATATGGAACCCAAATCATCTTCTTCAGTGGCTCATACGAAATAACGTGGTCTGCAACATCTCTGGAAAGCGTGACACAAAATCCAAGCACGAACATGAAGGTTTTTCCAAGTCGTCCTCTTCTATTTACCCATCCCCTCCACCAGGCCTGGCGACCCCAGTAGACTCGCCCCATAGGAAGGCGCCGCAGGTCTGCCAGGTACTGTGGCACACGAAGAAATGTGTCGTCGTCCAGTTTGGCCAAATAGGGCGCACGGGGAAAGAGTTGGAGTGCCGTCTGAAACCAAAAGTATGTCTTCCGAGCAGAACCTATTTCCGCCTCCGTCCCCCAGTAGCCCCTTTCAACTTTCATCTTATTTGTATCGGACAATCCCTCACTCTTTGGGTGAATCAGCACGTCGCGCCACTGTTTCGCCTCTCGCACCACTCCCTCCGAGAGAGTGAAATTGTTCAGCGGATGGCGGGCCAGCAGGTACAGCACCATCATAGCGCCAGTGTAGTTGTTCTGCCGTGTGGCCACTTCGGGAAACTGCCAGCAGGTCGTCCGTTGCATATGGCGACGCCACCGCCTCTTTTCGATATCCAAAGAGGGTATACCAAATACCACAAGGAAATCTCTTTCGCCCCAGACACGCAGGGTCTTGGGAGGAATATACATTAGAGGATTATGGGTAAAGCACAGAGGTTTTGCGTGGTTTTCTACGGCGTTTCTGCTTGAGACGCTAGTATGCAGAACGTTTAACAAACTCAAACTAGTAGATACTTGCTGCAATAAAGATACGACTATTATAAGGAAGACCAGCACACTAAGAAATGTGCAAGACCTAATCGTAAACATCACACCATGCTCACGCATAAAATTGTTTTACCTTTTTCCTTGGGTCTCCATTTTTCAAAACATGGGAAGCAAGACAGAGTGTAAGGAAAGGAGTATTATGACAATATTGCTTATTCCGTTAGTTACCTGTGAGCAATAAACCATGGAAAAACAAGCGCAAAGCATAGCTTGGCACGTCAAAAGAGCAATTGGGCAGTTAAAAATTGTATACTAAGTTTAGAACAAAATAAACCAAGAAACTCGGCAAACAAGTACAAGACATAAGCTTACCCTGTGAGAATAGTCAGCACAGGGTAAAATAATATCTCGAATTTGTTTTCAATGCACACGTTTTAAGATGTATTCTAAATAAAATATATATCCGGCTCTTTTGATGTACCCTGTTGTAATAGTAAGTACTCTTAGTAAAAGAAAAAATAAATTCTAGTTCACAGTACGCTTAAAGAACTGCGCAAAAAACTATTTATTTCATCGGGGGCGAAGCAGCGTCCAAATTAAAGTATTTGTTTTACTGTATGCGTAAAACACATGCTATACGATGTGCCCGATTCCTTGATTATACTTGTCTCTGGTGTTGTCGTACCGTTCACCAGAAAACGGTTCATAAATACATAGTATTCGTGCTCTTTAGGAGTGTGTGTCGCCACGACAGCATCTGTCACGGGTAAGCCGCGAAATATGCGGAATCGGTAGAGAGGCTCTTTCACAAAGACAACGGGATACTTTGTTTCAGCAAGTACTCGTGCCACCATGACATCTTCGTTTTCCATACTCAGAAGGCGGAACTCGTACGCTCTTTCCTTACTATATGGAACCCAAATCATCTTCTTGAGAGGCTCATATGATGTAAAGTGTTCCGCAACATCTCTGGAAAGTGTGACACAAAAGCCTGTCATAAACATGAAGGGTTTTGCAAGTCGTCCTCTTCTACTTACCCATCCCCTCCCTTCATACGCACGACCCCAGTAGACTCGCCCCATAGGAAGGCGCCGCAGGTCTGCCAGGTACTGTGGCACACGAAGAAATGTGTCGTC
>JASANW010001202.1:0-16905 GCA_030849725.1 Trypanosoma boissoni
GGCACTTCTTGCTGATCTGAACAGAGCAGGGAGAAAGAGAGGGATTTTTTAAAAAATTTTACTGACGGAGAGTTAAGGAGAATGCATTTTCTTACCATTTCTTCCAAGTTTTTTTTTTTTTTTTTGTATTTGGTTTATCTTATTTTGAATCCTTGACAGCTTTGATCGAGTAAGGTAGGGTTTGTAATCGGTACCTTATTCACTGTTATACGCCTACACCTGCAATATAATCAAATACAGGGAGAAATTAAGAAGGAAGTGATATATAATTTTCATTGAACGAATGCGTCGCACATTACTTCGTCTGTCAACGTTAGTGAAGATTGGTCGAGGTGCGGAGAATGTGACGGAGCGGGCGAGCAACGCTCTTCTCGAGTCCCTGCAGATGCATGGTTACTGTTACGTACAGCATCCTTTTATCCAAAAGGAGATCCTTGATCAACTGCACCGCGACAGCCGCGCCTTTTTTGAGCGCTACGCGCTTGGATCTGTTCCAGACGACGCGAAGTATTCCCGCAGCCCCTCTGCCGTTCCACTGACGCCAGCGGAGCTCGAAGACATTCGCGCGGTAAACGGCTTTCGCGGTTATTATCGCTATGTTGGGGCAAGCGGCGTAGATGATGCGATTGACTGTTTCTCCGTTGGCCGCGAGGTGCCGAACCCGGCGGAGCTGCGCGAGGCGTACTTTCGGCAGGGCGGCTGGGAGGAGGCGGAGTACCGCGCGGCCATCAGTCGGCCCAATCCGTGGCCCGCGCTGCTCAGCCACCCGTGCGCGGCTGGCGGCGGCGACACTTTTATGGCGGACTACCGCGAGATGCTGCTGGCGTACTACGACCTCTGTGCCGCGGTTTCGCTGGACGTGCTGCGGCACATCAGCTGCGGCTTAGGCATTCGCCCAACCGTTCCACAGGGCGGCGCCGACCCGGAGAGCGGGTACGACCTCGACTTCTTCACGCCATTTCACAACAAACTCGACTTTGACCTCCAGGCCAAGTACTACCCGCGGCTGGGCCACGCCCTACGCTCGAAGAACGGAGTGGACATTCAAAATGTTCAGTCCAAGGCGAATCCAAAAGGCGTAAAAGTATTGCGACGCAAAGGCGCAGTCACGCAGCCGCACGAGAAGTCCGGGGATGAGGTGACGCTGCGGCTCGACACGCACAAGGACCTCAGCACTGTGACTCTACTCGCGCAGGACGCCCTCGGTGGCCTCGAGGTGTGGGATGACGAGGAGGAAAAGTACCTGCCCGTGCCAGTGCTCAATGACGCACTACTAGTGAACGCGGGGCTCTTTTTGGAGAAGTGGACAGGTGGACTTCTCGAGGCCACGCCACATCGCGTGCGAAATGTGAAGGAAGGACACAGTCGCTGCAGCGTTGTTTTCTTCTGCTTACCGGACCATGACGCAATGATTGAGCCCCTGCTGCAGCAAGACGATAACCCGTCCGTCGACGCGCAAGAGGGATTCTACGCGGGGGACCTGATGCCATCTATGCAGGCAGACGCATAGGAATATAAGAAGGCGAGAGGGGGAGAAGTAATAAATGAGTGATCTTTATGTGAATATATATATATATATATATATATATATATATATATTGATTATCGGCTCAGATCAATGGCTTTACATTTTTCAGTTTGTTTATTTTTGAGTGAACGGCCCCTATAAAGAAATGATTGAATGGGTAGAAGGAGATGGATTGTGAAAAAAAAAAAAATGAGGGAAACGAACAACAAAAAAGAAAACTTTTACCATGCCGAGGAATAGCGACACATTTTTTTTTTTTTTTGTCTTCCTACATTGTTTGTGTTAGAGTTTTTTTTTTCCTTTACCTACTTCCTTTACTTGATGTGTCATGGGTGATTCTTTATACGTTTTTTTTTTTTTTTTCCTTTTTAAGCGTGTATTTATGCATGCGAGAATTCTCGTTACCACATTTTACAGCTTACGGAATTCGTCTTACACTCTTTTTTATTCGCGATAAAATGTTGTCTCATAGATGCGCAAATAGGATCCAGTGGGTGCTATGCTTCATGGCATCCACAGCGCAAAAAACAAAACAAAAAAAAAAACAAAAAAAAACATTGAAAAGAGAATACACAGTACATAAACAAAAAAAAAAAAAATGCTTGTCCAAAACGAGGAGAACTAATCTAAATTCTCTGAAGAAAAAAGGGAAAAGAGGGAATGAAGAAAGAGGAAAGAATGATAGAAAGGAATGGAGAGAGAGAGAGAGAGGGAAAGAAAAAATATTATGAATCAGGGCCAATAAAGATTGTTTTGTGAGTGGGCTTGAAACTATCATTCTTGCTTTTCTTTTTCTTTTCCGCTAGAGGCGTCTGTGAGTGTGTGTGGCCACTGAAATACAAAGAATTTTTATGATGCCGAAGACTTATTTGTTTTTTTTATTATTATTTCTGAGTAAATGATCCGTGCAGGATTTCCCCATTTTTTTTTTTTTATTTGTTCTGTATGAAGAGTAAATGTAACGTTGCCTTTCTATTACCATGCATTGTATTCTTTCTTATTTAAAAAAATCCAAATTCTCTAACAGCTGAGACTAAATTGTTGTCTCTTTAACAAAAAAATTCTTTTAAAAGGTTAGCCACACAGATACCCATACTCACTCACTCATACACACAGAGAGAGAGGAATTAATAAATTATACAAATGGATTTCTTGGATGAAGCCGTCTTTCACCCAATCACTGCCTTTGTTCGCAACAGCCGAATGCTTGTGCGCAAGTGCCAAAAACCAAACTACAGTGAGTTCACCACATCCGGCATGGCAACATTGATGGGATTCGTCATTATGGGATTATTAGGATTTTTTGTGAAGGTCATATTTATTCCGATAAACAATGTGATCCTGGGCGCCTAACTGTGACTAAAAAGGCAAAAAAAAAAAAAAAAGAAGAAGAAAAAGCAATTCCTAAGAAGAGCTTATGGACATACTTTCTGTGTGGAATTCGAAAGTTATTTGGAAAGGGAAGGATATCAGGCGACAGAGAGAATTGGCTCTTTTATTTGTTTTTGTTTCTTATGCCTTTGGTTTGGTTAGTCTACTTTGCAATGATCGTTCCAAGGGCGTCTAGAATAAATAAATAGATGTGTTGGGCTGAGGTATTTTATTAATATTATTATTATTTGTGTTATGGTATGGTTCTTCATTTTTTTGTCTTTCGTTCAATTCCTAAGCACAAGAGGACCATTGCTCCTCTGTTTTTTTTTTGTTTTTTTTTTGTGTGTGTGTGTCTGTATGAGAAACAAAAGAACAACAAAAAAAAGAGTAAAAAAAAAAAGAGAAAAAGAAGGAAATAAAAAAAAAAAACGTACACAATGACCTGTGGGACAAAAGAATAGCAGAGAGAGAAGGGTCAGTAAGGATTGCCTCTGTTGGCTTTTGTAAAAAAAAAAAAAATGGCCACATTGCGCGGTACAGCTGTGAATCCGAATTACTTTATGTGTAAAGAATCGGAGAGATTAGTGATGCATATGCTGTCACCGCATTGGGCGCGAAGGAATCAACTGCGGTTTTTGCTTTTCTTTCTAGACAGAGTGGTAAATATGTCTATTTTGCTTTTTTTTTTTTTTCACTGCATACTCAATGAGATGTGCAGGAGGTTTATTACTCGTTGATTAAAATATATAAATACATATCTCTTCTTTTTGCTTTTTATTTTTATTTTTCTCCAAAAACAAATTATGATTTCTGTGTGTTATTTGAGCAAAAGAACTGAAGGGCAGTTCTTTACCGCCTTAATTAAAAATAAATATATATATATATATATAAGAACAGCGAGGGGGTGGGGATTTACTAGTTAGTTCTTCTTTTTTTTTTTTTACAAAAAAAAAAGAGAAAACGAAAGAAAATAAATACACAGAGTAAAAGAAACCAAAAAAAAACAAAATAAATTAAATGACAGCCTTAAAGCGCTCCCTTAATGTTGGCGTAGTCGGAATGGGGAATATGGGCATTCCCATTTCCCGCAATCTTGCCTTTAAGGCTCGCAGCGCCATGTATCTCCAGATTCACAGCCGAACGCTCAGTAAAGCACGTCGCGTCTGTGATGATCTCTCAGTAGACGGCGCGACCTGTGCGATGCGCATTCACGATCGGTACTCCACGATGACTAAATGGTGTGATGTGATTCTTCTTGCATTGTCTGACATACAGGCGACGCGTCGTGTTCTGCTTGAAGACAATGAGGCTCTCCTCCGCAACGCGCGCAAAGGGCAAATAATCGTAGACCACACCACAGTGGACATGGAGACCTCTCGCGAGTGCGCCGATGTGGCGGAGCGTCGTGGCGCGTACTTTCTCGACGCGCCGATGAGTGGCAGCCCGCGTGCGTGTTTTAACGGACAGCTTGTCTTGATGGTCGGTGGCCATGCCGAGTCCTTTCAAAAGATGATGCCTGTTTTCCACATGTACGCCGACGCCGTCCACCACATGGGCGGGAGCGGCAGCGGCTCGGCGACGAAGATGATTTCGCAGTCGCTTGTGGCCTCGCACAATGCGGCGGCGGGCGAGGCGCTGCTGATGGCGCACCGCCTCGGCGTGGAGGACCAGCGGCGGCTCGTGGAGGTCCTCGACGCCTCGTGGGGCGCGAGCACGATGCTGCGCCGGAGCGCCCCGCTGCTGCAGGACCTCATCCGCGACCCCGCCAGGCCGCCGCCGACGTCGCCGGCCAGCGTGGACCGCCTGCTCGCGGACCTGTCGCTGCTCGACGCGTCGCTGCCGAGGGGCGCAGGGGGCGCCGACGAGCCGTTTCCGGTGCTCGACGCGGCACTCCGCGCGCTCGCCGCCGCCTCGGAGGCGGGGATGGGCGACAGGGACATGGCGGCAGCCGTGCACTACGCACACGCAGCGGCGGCAGCGGACACGCCGGCGGAGCCCCGGCGGGCGGAGACGGTGGCGGAGGCGCCGAGGGAGTTCGGGGAAGAGGACTTTTACTAAACCACACACACACACACACACACAGAGAGAGAGAGTGATTGGGTGGGTGAGAGGGAATTCGCCACGGCAGGTGAAGCGCCATCGGATGTTCTTGAAGGAATACACAAACACAGTCTGGGGCGGTGGCTGTCTGTGGCGTGTTAGCGTGTTGTTGTTGTTGTAATGATGGGGAGAGAAATTGTGAAACCGCGTAATATACATACTTTATATATATATATATATATATATATCTGGTTGCTGTTGTTGGTGGCGTTTTGGCTTTTATTTCCTCTTTAGAGTTTTTCTTCAATGAATATCTTATCGGGGCAATGCTGTGTGTGCAAGGTCTTGTTTTTGCTTTCTATTCAGTTTTTTTTTTTTTTTTTTTCTGTTTGCTTCATCAAATTATTCTTGTATGCACGTTGCAATGATGTTATTCGTACACTATTGTATACATTGTACTTTTTTGCAATGTTATTGTTTAATGTGTGAAAGGGGAAGGGTAGGGAAGGTGTCAAGAAAAAAAAAAAGGAGTAAACAACCGAACAAGAAAGAAGAAAAGTTCAGTAAATATACTCAGCACAACCTGCTATCTGATTTCACACCACAAAAAAATCCAGAATCGTATTTTGTGAAAACATAAAGAAACGTATATATAAATATATAACTATATATATATATATATATATAGTTATATATTATTTATATCACTTTTGTACCACAACCGCAGGGTCGCTGAGAGTGATCTCTGACGACTGGATTGATGTTTACCTTTTCAATTGACGATGACTATGCGGCGCTTTCCGAGCACATGAGCTCTCTCGCTCGTTTAGCCCCTGTCGTGCACATCAATGCCGCACAGTGTGGACTTGTTCTAGAGCGCATGCGTGCTCTGTTCGAAACGCTTCACTGCCACTCGGAGACGCGACGACCGGCGCCGCAAATTGTCACTCTCTTTCGCTCGGCCGATGCTCTTGTGCAGCGCATGCACTATACGTGGCAACAGGACCTCCGCCGGTACTTTACATGCCGCGCACTCTTCACTGGTCTCTTTGATCGCATGCAGTGTGTCTGCTGCGCACAGGCCACGAGTCATTGGGCAGAAGAGCACCGCGCTGCCGTTGAAGCGGATGAAACGGCAAATACCGCATTGTTTTCTTTATTGCTACGCGCGGACGAAACGTTCACGGCGCATATGTATCGACAGCGTGAGCGCAGTGCGTGGAAAGTGCCACTTGACGCGCTTTTCTCCGCGGAGGGTGAGGCACTGACCACGGCGGCGATGCCATTGCCTACACCGCATCTTATCTTTGCCAATGCGTGTCCTTCTGGTGATGCATCTTTTATGTATGACGGAGATCCCGTTACACTCACTGTTTTGAATCCCATGGAACCACGCATTACACCAGAAACGCTCACATGCTTTGTGCAAGACATGGTCTGCCGTGCGCGTTGGTGCCACCCATGCGTTCTCCCGCACGTGGGCGCCTTTACCGAAGTATTTGCGTGTCACACAGGCACAAGCAAAGGCAAAGGAGAAGTGCAACTGGCGCTGGGAGTCATTGCGGCAGAGCCCGCAGCGCTTGCGGCGGCTGTGGTGCGCAGCGCCGCGCCACTGCCACTGCTCCGCCGCGGCCCGTCCAACGCAATGGGCGCCAATGCGTATGTCTCACTGCACGAGTTACTCTTTGTGCGGGGGGAAAGGTTTTCACTGCATGCGGCAGTTGGCATTGCGCGGCAAGTTGCGGATGCCCTGCAGTACATGTTAATGGATGACGTTCCCGAGGAAGTCGCATACACACGATGCGCCGTTGCCCCATCGCACATATTTGTGAGCCCTGTGCGATCCAACCGCAGCGGCGGCGACACGTGCGCAGACATGTCCGCCGACGACGCGTGTGTCTTTGCGGCGCTCTACACCCCGCCTGTGTATGTCGCAAACGGACCTTTCAGCCGATGGCGGCCGCACCCGCACGCGGCGGTTCCGGCGAGTTACGCCATTGCGCAGTTGATGCTCGCGCTGCTGACGAATCATCCGCCGTACCGCTCGCTGGCGCGGCAGAGCGCGTTGGCCGATCGCGTCTTTGCCCCCGCGGGGAGTGGCGCGACTGTGCGGGTGAACATTCCGTGCGGGGTCGCCGTGCCCCGGGCGGCCCCGCGCGGGATTCGGCAGTTGTGCGTTCGCGCAATGGCGCTGCGCAGTCCGCGGCCGGGGGCGCCGGAGCCGCGCGGGGCGATTTCGCTCGAGGCGCTGCGGGAGGAACTCGCCGCCGCCGCGAGTGCCTTGCCGCACAAGGAAAGGGAAAGGGAAAGGGAAAGGGAAATGGAAATGGAAATGGAAGAGGCAGAGGAAGAGGGCGAGAGAGAGGCGCCGATGCGGTGGGAGTGTGGGAGCGAAGGTGAGGGCGGCGGGGCGGTCGCGGTTGAATTGCATTCGCGCTTTGAGTTTACCGGAGATTACGGCATACTCAGCAGCGACGATGAAAGCGACAGTAGTGAATATTAAAACTATTTCTCCAATGAATGAAGTGGACAATACCTTTTTTTGGGAGTGAGTGAGGTGCCGCTCAGTTCTTTGGTCTTGTGGGCTTTGCTATGAAGGTTTTTTTGATCCCTTCTTTGAATTTTCTAGTTTTACTATTTATTATTGGACGTCAGTGTCACAGTTTTGCATAAAAGGACACTTCACCATGAATTGCGAAGTGATCACTTCTTTAGTCTAAAGTGTGCGGTGTAATTTTCTCTCTCGCTTTCTCAGTGTGTGTGTGTGTGTGTGTCAAAGTACATTATTGCCTGTGCCTGTGCCTTTTCCTCTTTCCTGCATTACTATCATTTTGCATCTCTCTTCCACTCTATTCCTAGTTGTTTCTTTATTTTCACTTTACTTCCCCCCCCTCTCTCTCTCTCTCTGTGTGTGTATATATATATATATATTTGTGTGTAAGCTGTGGAATGTATAGTGATCATTTTCAATTGCCTGCGAGTGCGACTTTACGGCCCACCGCTCCCAATCTTTCCATTGCCTCTTCTAAAGAAACGTACCGCACAGCCCTCTCACAACTCGCCCACGTGCAGCATATGTACCGCCGCCTTGATGCACACAATGACGGGCTCGAGGACGCGTTGCGTCATTTGCGCAGCAGTCTTGACGCGTTCCGCCTAAACGCCGCGCATCGCATGCGATTTGCGCTGCAAGAAATTCGTGCGGAACTGTATGACCTGCGCACTGGCACCGCTTTTATCCTGCAAAGCCACGCACGCGAAATGGCCCAGTGCCGGGAGGAGCTGATGCGGCGCCTTTGCGCGGCGGAGAGCAGTGCGAGTGCGAGTGAGGACGAGGAGTGGAGGCGCGCGTATCGCGAGAGGCACCGGCGGCACCTGCGCACTGCGCGAGCGGCACACGCGCAGCGGGAACAGACACTGCAGCGGCAAATCCGTGCACTCGAGCGCCTCGCTGCGGCAAATGGCACAGAGCACGGCGGAATACTCGGCAACGGCAGCAGTGGCAAGGGCCCTGTGAGTGATGATTGGCTCAGCGATCCCGCGCAGAGTTTGTCCATCGACGATGACGTGGAGCGTCGGGTGCGCTCGCGGATGTTGTGCGGCCAAACGCTTGTGCATCCAAACCCATCAACACTGCGCGAAAGACATATTCTCTCGGATACCGCGCGTCGTCTTATTCGCGTTGCTGGAAAGCCGTCGGAGTCGCGGGAGCTTTGCGGTTTAAGTCGTGGAGCGGAACGGGCGTCCGATGTTGCGACTGTTGCGCGAGGCGCTTGGGCCGAAGAAGTGCTGAGACAACGCAGTGCGCGCAGGCGAAGACTTGTGGAATTGTAATGCAAAGAGGGAGAGTGCGAGTGCCTCCATTTGCTCTTGGAGAGTTGGATATGTATATATATATATATATATATATATACTGTGCCATCGACTGTAGTGTTGACTCTGTTGAATTTGCTTTTTTGTTGTTGTTGTTGTTTTCTGGTCGTTGTGGTTTTTGTATGATGCATTGATTGCCCATTAAACACAATATTGCGTTGAGTTGCAATCCAAATAGAGTAAGGGCAACTGAAGGAATGGAAAACAGAAATTTTTCTGTCCGTTGTTTTTTGTCTTTATTAAAGCCAACAGTTTTTTTTTTTTTTTTTGTTGGTGTTGTTTGTTTGTTTGTTGTTTCTTTTGCGAGAGTACATGTTCCTATTATTGTCATTCTTCTAGTAATCCTTTTGTTTTGTTTTACAGTTTTGGTAATTCCCTGTGCCTCCCCTTAAGTGTCTGTTTTTTTTTTTGTTTTTTTTTTGTTGGTGTTGTTATTATCTTTTTTACTCTTTTTTATTTCCTTTGCTTTCATTGAGGTACGCGATTGCTCAAGAGAAGTACACTCCTCTCTTTCTTCTCTAAATATCTCTCTGTGATGCGGGCGATGGTGCGCGGAGCGGCCGTGCCTCTCTCCACGTGTGCCCTGCGGTCTTTTTGTTCAGTGCCTTTTGGCGCCATTGCGCCGACGCGAAGGCTTTTGTCCGACGGCACACGATACTCGAAGCGAGGGATGGATGGATTTACGGATGTGAAGTACAATGCCACGGCGGACGCTTTTCTCGAGCGCGTAGAAAAGGCTTTGGAGGAGATTGACAGTAGTGCACTGGAGGATGTGAACCTTCTCGGCGGTGTGCTGACGATTGAGACAGTCGCGCGCGGAACGTTTGTGCTCAACAAACAGGCGCCGAATGTGCAGATTTGGCTCTCGTCGCCTTTGTCGGGGCCGCACCACTACGACATGGTGGTACGTGAGGGAGAAGGCGCAGAGGATACACAGTGGGTTGCAGATAGCGATGGACATACATTAAAGGAAAAGATGGAACGAGAGCTTATGGAGGTGCTCAATGTGAATGTGAAGTTATAAAGTTCCATACTCTTTTACAACGAAAGAATATATATATATATATAACTTTCATCATTGCATACATGCTTTTCGTTACATACGCGGTTCTACGTATGCTTAGTTTATTGTTATTAATTATTATTATTATTTTTTTTTTTGTGTGTGTGATTAATTATTATTATTTATTGCGGATGTGCAAAGCGTTTCCCTTTGGGTTTTTTTTTTTTTGGTTTTTTTTCCTCCATTTTCTTTTTTTTTTTTCTCAAAAAAAAAAAATAAACAGTTGTAATTTTGAGATTTTTTATTAGCAGCAAGTGTTTTATTGCTATTTTTATTATTTTAAGTCTTTTCTCTATACATTATACGAAGTATCAGAGCGCGTGGACAAAGCTTGCCTTACACATTATTTTTTTTTTTTTTTCCACTACACTTGGGCCCTCACGTTAACCGAGTGGCCGTTAAAAGCACAGAGATACCTCCGAGGATGATGATGGAAAGCCGAGCGACCAGACGCCCAAAGGCCAAACCGCCCGCCGGGCCTATCCCTGGACCGCACGAGAACGGCAAGTCCACTGCACTGGAAGAGCGTACGCCACGGAGCCGGCGTGGCGGCGGGGCCGCACGGCATCGCGCAGGCGCACACGGATCTGTCTCGCCAAAGAACCCCGCAAAGACTGCGCCGTCCGCGAGGTCGTGCGGTTCGCTTTCGCCAAAAGCCGTCGCCAAGAGTGCGCGGTGTGCGCCCGTGGACCCGCGGCCGGTGCCGCCGCAGCACGTGGAGCGCGTGGGCCCGCGGCCGGGGGGGCGGGGCCGCCGCAACGGGACGGGGTCCCCGGCGCCTGCGCTGCAGGCACAGCGGGCGCCGGCGTCTGTCTTCCACACCGCGGCCGACACGCACGGTGTCTCGCACAGGTCTCGCTCGCACTCGCCGGTGGCGGCGTGGCTGGCCTCGGGACACGCACCGCGGCGCGAGGAGGAGACGCCGCTGAGCAACGAGGCCGGCGAGGAGGCTCGGGACGCGTTGGTGGAGGCCATGGAGGAGCTGGAGGGGGGGGTGAGCCATGTGATGTGTGAAGAGGAACTGGACAGTGAACCCGAGGCGGAGCAGATTGTACCTATTGAGGTGGAACGCGGAGAAGCGCGTTACGAAGTGGAACCATTGGACAAAATGGAACCATTGGACAAAATGGAACCATTGGACAAAATGGAACCATTGGACAAAATGGAACCATTGGACAAGGAGGAAACATTGGACAAAATGGAACCATTGGACAAGGAGGAAACATTGGACAAGGAGGAAACATTGAACAAAGGAGAATCGTTGGACAAAGAGGAAATCTAGGAGAAGAAAAAAAAAAAAAGAGTCCTGCTACCGCCAGCACTATAACCTTGCGATGGGTGTGGGTGGGATTTCTTTGATGCCATTGAGTGATAGTAAGTGAATAAGCTATAAAGGGGGAACAGAAGACAACGGGGTTTGGAAGGGCGAAAGTAGAAAAAAAAAAAAACAAGGTTGGGCTCTACTGGAATAGACCAGCAAAGGCAAAAAAAAAGCAAATGAGCGAAAATGGAAATAGCTTTCAAGAACCCTACAAGAAGAAAAAAGGTAGCTGTCACATAAAATGGGATGTAATCTTTAAAAAAGAGGTAGCGAAGGGAGATATGAGAAGGGAGTGGGCTTCCTTCTTTTCTTTCTCCTTTAAAAAAAAAAAAAAGAAAATGGGTAAAATAGAAATAAAAAGGAATGATAGTGCTACTTTGCGCACTCCTTCCTGCTTGTTTTTGTTTTTGTCTGTTGTTTTTTTTTTACCCGTATCGAGGACTCAACAATTTATGAACCAAAAAAAAAAAACGTAAATGAGAAAAAAGGGAACTCCTAAAATAGGAATTTCTTAGGAACACAAAAGGATGACATAGAGAAGAAGGGGGAGAGAGAGAATATGAAGCGAATCCTGACCAAGTGACAGTGAAGGAACAGTAACAAAAACCATAAGGTCAAAAGAAGAGGCGAATGGGTTCTTTTTTTAGAATCTCTCAATGCCTTTTGGTACCCCTCCCGCTCTCACACACTTGCACTTTCAGTTGTTGTTTTTACTACTTTTGTGTCTTGCATATGCTTTTGTACGTATATGTGTATATATATATGTATATTATATATATATATATACACATATATGTAAACGTCACATGTATATCACACGCAAACACGTGTTTTTTTGTTGACTGATACAACTGCTTTTGTATGAATGCGAGTTACTTTTTTTTTTTTCAAATAATATATTTCCCTCTCTTTCCCCCTTCCTCGCTGTTATTTCTTTTTACACAGTCTATCTACGAATACGTTACCAAACATTTCGTGGAAGAAATACTATACAGTAAAGTAGGAATCATCAAATATATATATATATATATATATAAAATAAAATAAACATAGGAGCGAATGTCCGTGCGCAGAGGCCTTTCAACGGATGCCCGGCTTGCGCCCGGCCCGCCGCCAGTGCCGACTTCGCGTGGCCCAATGCCTTTACGCGGTCGAGTGATTGGCGGCCCCCCACGCGCACCACCAAAGCGATCCTCTTCGCTCTACACTGCGCGCGCGCGCCGCCCCGGGGGCGACGGCACTGGCAGTGATGTCGTCTCGAAGCGCTGCGTAGCGCACGGTGAGACCTTGTGCCGCATCTGCCCGGTTGCGGATGGCGGCTTCGCTCTCTGTGTAAAGGAAAGCATGACTGAAAACATCAGTGGACGTGGAGAGGTGGGCGCCTCGTCGGGACTGCTTCTCCCCCCAGACGACATGCGCGGGATTTTCCCCGCGCGCCATGGCGCCGGTGCCTTTGCCCCGCATGTCTTAGGCCCCCCGCCCGTGTCGCGTGCCGCCGGGGGCCCTGCGGCGGTGGCGCCGGGGCGGGGCGGCGGGAGTTCGGACGGGGACGAGGACGGGGACGGCTCGGAGCCGACGCCGCGCGCCTCGTGCCCGTACCCGGCCGGGACACTCGCGCGGCACTGTGCGCCGCTGCCAGCGCTCAAGCCGCCGGCAGTCGCTATGCTCGACGAGGTGCGCCAGTGGGATCGAATGCTTCGCGTGGGTATGGGGGCGGATGTACACAGAGATTACGCGCGTGAGACGGAGGCGGCATTGCATGCGTTGCGTGAAGAAATGGTGGCGCTCCATGCGGCACATGTAGAGGCAGACGAGGCGCTGCTGCAGGCCAAGGCATACCACACGGCACACATGGATAACATGCGCAGTGAGGAAGAAATGGAAAAGAGAGGACACGGTCGCGAGGCAGAGGCGGAAACAGAGGATGGGGAGTTGAGCCCAGAGTGGGAGGCGTGGCGTATTGAAAAGGGCGAACTTCTCGCGCGCAAAGCCACGTTGCTGCAGAGACACAAGGAAATGCGGCATCACATTCGACGCGGGACAAACATTAAACCTGTCTCCGGCATTGCAACTGGTTTTCCAGGGCGAAGAGATTGTGTAGAACGGGAAAACGAAAACGACGGGGCGCATGATAGTACCTCTGCGGGATTTTCCATCTCGGGATCGCATGCCGTAGACGACCGCGCGCTCTTAGAGTTGCGGCTGCAGTTGAAAGAATGCGAAGTTGCCGCCGTTAAACTCACAGAGAGTCATGCGCTCCTTAAGGAAGAGCAACGAGAGCGCGCGCGGGAGTTCGAGGAGGAACACACACGTCTGCTACGCACAGCTGAGACAACCGTACGTGACACGGCGCGTGCGCGGAGTGATTTGGAAGAACAATTGGGCGCGGCGGAGTCTCTGTGGCGATCTTTTCGCGAAAACAAATTGGATGCCGTTGCAGCTGTGCTTGGGCACGGGATTGCAGAGGCACGCGAGACGCTCACACGAGATAGCTCCCACTACAATAATAACAATAACAACAGCAGTGGCGACAGTGCCGCGGGTGGAGGAAGGTATCGCTCGCGAGTGGCGAGCACAGGACAAAGCGTATGGCGCCCAACGGCACTGGGGGACAGAGTGGGGCGATCCGTGTCCGCCCCAGTGGGCCCCAGAGCGGACAAAACGGAATCAATTCGACAGAGATGCGTGGAACAAGGAGGCAACGGGAGTGCTGAGAATGCAAAGCGGGGGGAATTGCTGAAATAGGCAATAGGGATGGCACAGATTCCCGCCATAGCGTCGGTTTTTTTTTTTTTTTTTTTAGATTTATAGAACGAACAAGATGAAGAAGAAGAAAAAGAAGGGGAAAAAAAAAAAAAACTAAATAAGTGATGAAAAGAAACAAAATGCAGAAGAACGAGGACGAGATGCAATGAGAGAAAAGAAAACAAAAAAAAAAAATACTGTTGTGGACAACTAGAAGAAAAGGATCGTGCTTTGCGGATGTTAGATGTCAGTTTGAGTGTTCATGTAACATATGTTTGAGTTATTTTCTCTTCAAAGTGTTTATTATTATTATTTTTTGTTTATTGTTTGTTTGTTTCATTTTGGATAGGGGGAAAGACAGGTGGAGACCATGGAAGAGCCGAATGTACTTGCGTGTACGCAATCAGAGAATTTTTTATTTAATGAACCCATTAATATATATATATATATATATATATAACTTGAGTGATTCTTTTTTTGTTGTTGTTGTTTATCCAATTTTTTTTTTTTTTTGGACTGTGGGTGTTTCGTTCGATGTTGGTATTGTCTTTTTGTTTGTTTGTCTGTTTGTTTTTTGTACACTCCTCTCCCCTTGTATGATGAATCTTACTTTGTGAATTCTCCTGGGCGAAATCAAGTCTTCTTGCTTCGTATACAAAATTTTCCTTTACTCTTTGACATTTGTGTTTTTTTTTTTTTCAATTTTTTTTTTTTTTCTGTTGTTGCTGTTGCTGTCCTCGTTGATACTAATTAAAATTTCTGCTTTTGCTGCATGTGGGGTCATTTTTTTTTTTTTATTTCTTTATTATTATGCAAATCATATCCAGTTGGAACGAAGCGAGTAAAACAATAGTAAAAACGGCGGTCGCGAACACATATACAAACACTGAGAACACAGTTCGACAAACTTATTCAGACATACTTATAGGTACGCAACCAATTCGAAAGTCTCACGTATAAATAGACTAAAAATGCCAGCTAAAAAGAAAAGTGGACGTGGAAAGACGATTGATATAAACGAATTTAATGACGACTATGTACCTGAAGATAACTTAGACTGGGCGATGGAAGTTCCGCCCGCGGAGAAAACGGAACAGCAGGTGTTGACTGAAAAAATTGCCAAGAGAGAATACAGTCGATTGGCCAATAATAAACTGGCGGAAAAGGATGGATTTCGCAATGTGCCCAGTTTACAGGCAAAATGCTCAAAGAGTGTAGATGATCTTCAACCTCCATATGTTGCTCACTTTGGAAATCTTCGAAATGGCACTACTGAAGAAGATTTTCTTCTTAATTTTAATGAGGATGTCATTGTCACATCTCGCCTCATTAGCCAAGACGGGAAAAGTTTTGCTTTTGTGGAGTTCAAGACAGCCCAAGCTCTCTCTATTGCTCTTATGATGGACCAGTCGTCGGTGCGGGGTCGTAAGCTTTACGTAGACTTAGCGACACAAAAGCAAATCGAGCGGCTTCATGGTCACAGCGGGATGCCCCGCCAAGGCGCTGGTCAGCTGCAGCAGAATGCCCGAAATCTTAATTTGTCTCGTGATGCTTTTGGGTCTGTACAAAACGAGCGCAGTACGGGTATGCGTTCGGGTTTCAGTTCTCGAAATGACCTTCACGCACTAGGTGAGTTCTCGCGCGATATGATAGGAACCGCTTGTAACTCTGAGGGCTCGCCAAGCCCGAAAGGCCCGCCGGACTTTGCGAACTGGCGCAACGAGGCTCCCATCGCGTGTCCCGAAAACCCGCAAACTCAGCGGGACAGCTATCGAGGCGAGAGAGACTTGGATCGCCGCGGGGGCAGCTCTGGCTTTCGCAGCAGCAAGGCACAAAGCCCTCTTGCAATGGGCGGTCTGGCAAACTGGCGCGACGAGCCCGTGTCAAAGCCACCGCAGGCGACCTCGACGGGTATGGCGAGCCCAACAGAGAGCGGAGAGGGCAGCCGCAAAGGCATTTGGGCAAGGGGCGAGGGCATGAGTGCTGGAAGCCGCGGGTCAATGAAGCAACCCCCTGCACCACGCGACGATAGCAAGTGGGAGGCACTTCGACGCTGAGAAGGCGGAGGCTAAACTGAACAACACAAAATATGGAGAGCGAGAGAGAAAGAGAGAGTACCCTGGTAATCAAGTGATGGTTATATATTTATATAAACTTGCGAAGGGAACGCTTCTTTTTTTTTTTTTTTTTTGAGCAATAGACAAAAAAAAAAATAATAATAATAATATGATTTTTAGGTGTAAGAGGCAGGAATAGATGGAGACCAAAGGTAAAGGAAGAGGCATTAACGGAGTGCTTGTCGAGCATGACAGCACGGCTGAATTTTGTGGTCACCCTAATCTTTACACCGTTTCAACACATCCAGATCACTCCCACTACAGCTTTTTTTTTTTTTTTTCTTTTAGTACCGAAATTCTTAAAGATAAGCGCGTAGTTGTATCTCCTCTCTGTTACCCCCTCAGAAGGCGTTCTTTGGAGATATATATATATGTATATATATATATATATATAGTGTGTGATATAATGTTTCTGGGTGAAGAGGGCGATTGTAGTTATTTATAGGGGGAGTGGTAATACAAGGTGCCCCATTGGCATCACATAACCCATAACAGAAAGAGAGAAAAGAAAGAGGAAGGGGGGTAGCTGGTAGCGAGGAGGTACAACCCAAAAGAAAGAAAAGCGGGAATTGAGTGCGGCAGCAGGAACGGGTTTACACGGCAATTTGAGCATTCTTGAGGAGATGTAACCATCGTAAGGTAAGTTAAATAAGAAAAACATTGGAGTAAGCGACGAAACTGTCAACGAGCTAAAATGTGATGAAGACACTACAGATAGCCCACCTTTCTACATTTGTAATGGTAAGAGGGAAAGAAGGTTTCGCATCTGAACGATGTTTTAATATTTTAATTCATCTCAAGTAATACATTTATATGCATATCTGGTTCTCTTTCCTTTTTTTTT
>JASANW010001203.1:0-19442 GCA_030849725.1 Trypanosoma boissoni
CGCGCTCAGCGCACTTTCCTTCCGATATTTTGCGTTTATGGAAGCGGTCTCGGCTTCTGTCAGTGCATTCTTTATATCTTTAACCTTCTTATCAACCTCACGAACGCACCCATTAATTTTGTGAAGCTCATTCCGTGCTTCATCCAAATCGGTGGCATTCTTAATCTTCGCAAGGGTGACATCAGCGTATTCTTTTTCTTTGAGCATATCTTCCTTGCCATTCTTGGCCTCGTCAACTGCCTTTGAAGCTATTGATAGATCAGCTTCAGATTGGGTATACAATGCGTTAATGTAGATAGTTAAGTTTTCCGGTGCTTTTTTGTATAGTTCTTGCACTTCTTTGACAGTAGAATTGGCTTCATCCCTCTTCTGCTGTGTGTGCTGAATATCGGTGTCAGCATCTTTCAATTTAGTCTCAATTTTGGCCAAAGCGACAATAGCATCAACGTGGTACCCTGCGAGTTGGGCATTTTTCGCAAGCTCTGGCATATCACCCTCAGCAGAATGCACATCAGCCAACAGTTTTAATGCAGCAGTAATTTCTTTTTCCAATGCCTCCGCTTCAGCTTTGACAGCTACGGCACTTTCCTGCGCTTTCGTATAGTCCTCTGATGAATCCTCATCAGGCAATACTCGTATATCGGATTTTCCGTCCAACTTTTTAGCATCTGAAAGCAGTGCATTCACACGGGTAAGGAACTTTTCTGCCGCAGCAAGGGCTTTTGGATAGAGCTTGTTAACATCTTCCGATGCTTTCCTTGCGTTCTTAGCAATGGCTTCAGCATCCTGGTTTCCTTTTGCTGTTTTTTCTGCTTCAGATGCTGCTCGGTTGGCAACTTCCTTGTATGATTTCAATTTCACCTGTGCATTATTTGCACGACTGACTTTTCCTTGTGCGTTCTTAAGCGCCTGCTTTGTGGATTTTCCTGCATCCTTAACTGCTTTTCTTGCATCTGCTTTGCTTACAATAGCATGTGCACACAAACAAGCCACAATACACAGTGTGATGGCCAAGAAACCAAGTACACGAGATCGAACCATTTGCACGATTACAGAATAGTAAACTGAAAAAGCTGTGGTGTCTTATACTGAGGTAAAAAAAAAAGAAGTGAACCAAAACAAAAGCAAGATGAATACCATTTAGATGTGTGAACATGTGTCCTTGTATCGTATCAAGCTAGTGGAGACCAACACTTACATCATTTGAACATTATGGTTGAATCCAAATTATCATCCAAACCCAGCTGTGACTATCAGTATGAATTCGATGGCTTCCCCTAGAGGAGCTGGTCACCTCCACTTGGTGCCAGGGCCCTGGACTCTCTAGAAAAAGACGTCAACTCCCCGCTGTACTCCGGCACTGGGCACCTGGGCAGTGACCCTTGGGCTAGGGGACCGGAAGGGCACACGAGGAGAAACGGCCCGGCGCTGCCCGGGGAGCGCGCGGCTGCCAACAGCAGAGAGCAGTGCCTAGCGCACACATACTCCCGGAGAGTTAGTGGCAAAGAATACGGAGCTTCAAGGCTCGGTAAGCAAAGTTGGCGGCCAACACATGCACCATGCATTGTCCCCCACACACGCAAGCGGCGCCAAAGCAGTGTCAATGCCGATAGCATTGGGCAACAAGAGAGAAATCTGGATTGCCAATGAGCGCTTGCCGCCAAAGGGTTACGACGATTGCAATCCATAGGCAAGCACCTGTAGAGTATACAGCCTCATCCCCACTCACGGTTTGCAGGTCGTTCAATATCCCTTATCTGTATTCGAACCCTTTCATTGGTTGTCATCTGCGTGCGAAAAAAAGAAGCTCTGCGCACTATGAGTGACGCGTGCCCTCACCACGGATACATGTACCAGCAAGGATCACCCATGCACGGAACGCTTGAAGAGATCTTGCACGGACGTAACTGAGGAAGAATGGTTAAGGACGAGAGAGTTAAAAGTATGAATTAACACGTATTTCAATAACTTTCTCCTCCCATGCAGTACGCGCATTGTCTTATGAGTACTCATTTCATCACCCCCAAACAAGAACCACACATATATCGTACAGTTCCGAACAGTAGTAATTGGGCTGGCTGGCAAGCTCTAAGAACCCGAGGAATTCCAAGGATGATCACCAAAATTTTAACCCCAAACTTGATAAAGCTAGCAGTTGCTCTCCATACCATACTGGTGCTATCCTGTCCGAAGGAAGTGCACGGTGAAATACCTTTGTTATTGAAAGAAGGCACAAATATAATGAAAGTGCGGGGAGCGAAACTAAAGATGTGATGTTTCCCACGGCGGTTTTAGAAAAGCATGGAGACAGGGAAACGCAAGAAAAAAAAATAGTGACACCTAACAGCGCCTAGCGAAAAGTGTATGGCAACTTTTCCTGTTGAGATCAATAATCTTAACTGAGGAAAGCACCTCTCCAACAAGTACATCCATGAATGTAGCCTGGCGTTTCCCCCAAAATACCCTTCCGCTGCGTAAAGTAACTGTAATGTATTTTATAGCCTCGCAAGAGAGACAACGAGTGTCTTCAATGGTTTCTTTCCTTTTTCTGAAAAAAGCCCGTAAACCAAAGTAATGTTCAACACAAAAAAACTAGACCGGTCAGGTTTATTGTTTTTCTAGTGTATCCTCGGGCTCTTCCGTTTTTCCCAAAAAACCCCAAGATATCGAATGGGCAAAACCCTCAGATCGCGAGTGTGAGAGATTCCTCCCCGTCCCTCCATAGATTCCACACTCACAATACCATAAATTGTTACGACCCAAACGAGTCATTTCCTATCACAAAGCTCGATGACCAACTGAACTACACAGCAAAGTTATCCGGCATTTCTCGGAGTAAAGTTTTGCGCCTTCCCCTCTTTTGTACATACTATCCCTCTTAAGTAGATGTTCTCTCGCACCAAATTCACCAAGCAACAATTGTGCCAGCAGCGAGAATGGGGGAAAAAACAGAGTAATTGGACTCCTATCTACTGGCAAGTCTGTCTTCTGCCGCTAGTAAAGTGGCGGATCGAATGGTGGTGTATGGGATGTGCCATGTACGTATCTAGCAATTGCACCCGCATGCATAAGAAGAGATTCACACAGTATAGATTCTAGTGGAACGTATTCCCAATACAATCAATCACCGAATCATCATTACGACAGAATATCTCCCCATCTTACCCTTACAACTCGCTTCGCTGCAGAACAAGGAGGATGTGAATGCTGGACCGTGGAGTCTAAAGGCGTGTAGCCACAAACTACGGCGATGAATAAGAAATTAAACTGTGTAGCCAACGCGAAAGATGCAGAATGCTGCTTGAAACATTGTAATTGAATTTCCTCTCGTTATCCTTATACTTCATAATTGTTGTGAAAGAGAATGTGCACCTCTTATAATACCCTTTTTTTTCAATTCGTGGAATTCAATACATAAATTTTTAAAAGTGGAAAAGTATTATATTTTACCAGTTACAGAAACATAAAACAATGTAAAGGGCTACGTACGTATTAAGTAGGAAGAAAATAAAATGTGCCAGGAAAGGAATTCAACACGTCAAGTACAAAGCAGAAGGCGTTTTATACATGGGAGTCTACCAACCTCGAAGACCCCACCACAGTGGGGCGGGAAATCACCAGTGTGGATAAGACGCAAAAAAGCAACTCAAACGAGTTTTAGAAATCCATACCACTCACACGGAATGAATAAATATAGAATTAAAAGGAAAGAAAGTGAGCACTCTCAAATAAATACCAACACTCCTCGTGACACAACTTTTCAGAAGACTGTTTAAGAGGGGCGAAAGCAAAGTAAATAACCAATGGGACCCGTGTAGAGTATTCTTGGCGATCTTAGATAGGGCCAAGCGATTCTCCTCAACCTCGTTACAATTAACTCTTTTCTGAACCTCCATTCATGCTTACATAACGAGCACTTCTTAATAGTTTTTTTTATGTGCCCATGTTTTTATCAAAGAGGTAAAATTACTAGCAGAATAACTTCCATCAGAATAAGTACGTTGATATTTTTTCAATCACATCACCCTAAGCAAACCGTTCACCCGGAAACACTTTATTCATAAAACTGCGACTAAAAGCACTCCATTAACAGTGCCTAACTTTATCTTCGGCATGTAACTCCGCAGCGCAACGTGCATTCAAACGTACACGCAAATGCATGACTTGAACTCCCCTTTTTGTTGCACTCACCGAATCACAATCACCTTGACGACCACAGTCTCAATGGCTCACCAACTGTGAACAGGCGGTTGTGACCTTACAACACCACTGTCTCAGTGTATATTCCAATTGTACTTCCGAAGACAAACATAATTGCTCCTTGAATTGAACTGATAACCTGCTGAAAAATCCTAAACTAGCAAACTATGCAATCTGTTTGCAAAAAATCACTACTTCTCAGGAATACGCCTGACGGGAAATGCGGATTACTTATTGAGCCATAGCAGTGTCTTTGGAAGTAGTGAGTTTTAACAAAAAGTGGTTCACAAGCAAGCAGTACTCATGCTCCAAAGGAGAATGTACTGACACACCCATGTCCATAAAATCTTAGTCGTACTTCAGAGGAAGAAAGAAGTCAACCATCGGCATACTCAAAAAAGAGCTTTTCAGTGTTACCGAAGAGAGCGTCTGACAAAGAGACAGTTTTAATTAAAAAAGATGAGGAACAACAATATGGCCCGTCCTGTCACAAGGTGCAAACCATTTGGATTGTTTCGGAACGCCCAGAAACAATTTGAGTGTAATAATGTATTAGAAGTCCCCCCAAATACTCTTCGACAATACACAACGTACAAAAAAAAAAAAAGACGGTAAAACTTTTTCAAGCGGTCTCTTATTGCTTGAAGACATGCGGAAGAGAGTATAAAAAAAGGCATTGAAATAAAATTTTATTCTGAAACCGTTATGATTCACACGCAAAGAAGCAAAAAAATGTTCCCATCCTTCCGCATGGACTACTAAAGTTCTTCTCAAGACAATAACTGAGGGACCTTCAGAAATATTCAAATTGCTTTGATAAAATGTATGCCCAGAGAAGAGTCCGATTGAAAAACAAGACATATTCACGTCACTCTGCGGAAATTTTTATTCAAACGGATGAAAAAAAATAATCCCTTGTAGAGAGCAAATAAATAAATAAAAATATTTATTGCAGTAATTTAGAATAGTTCTTACTCGCTCTAGAGTACTGAAAGTAGAAGGGCAAGACAATTTTCACTTCACAATCAATGTATCACCCAAATATTTTAACGTTTTCATGTCTTCAGTGGGTGGCACTTTCGCTTTGTCGCTTGTGTGATTCTGCAAAAACGACACATAGGACCTGTGTAATGTAAAATGTTTAATTCCCCTCTCGGTTCTCCGAAGAAGACGTCATCCCTGGGGATCCATCACGGCAGTCCTATCGGTTTAGAGCATCCGAAAGTGATCACTTCGCAGAAGCGGTGGATGTAATACATTCCCTTCCACTTCCGCGTACATCTCTCCGCCCCATTGAAGGTGCAAATAATAATAATAATAACACACACACATGTCAATAAATCTTCTGCGGTCTATTGGGATAAATCCTTCAATCTTTAGGGCACACCAGCAGAGAGAAATAGCACCTCACAAAAGCACATGAAACACCTTTTCTGTAACACAGACTAGGTCTTTTATGTCTTCAGTACTGACAGCGTATATTTATTGCGGGCAACACACATTTTTTGGACAGAGCAAAAAAATTGTTAGCGTTATTGTAGAAACACCTTAATTTTCAAACACCGGTCCAAGCCGCGATTCATATAAATAATGCGATGCCAGACACCAAGATCCAAATCAAACTGTTACGTTTCGTTTGAAAAAATCCAATTGCTGCTAGAAGCGCTTGCTAACCTGAAAAAGCGGGAATGATGCCAAGTCTTTTCTCCTGAATATTGCTCTTCACTGTATTAATGCTATACTCTTGACGTACACAGAATACAGAAATAAGAAGTAATACACGCAATAAAACAAAGAAACCTTAGTTTCCCCAACGCATTTCCGGAATTTGTTGATTTCAATAAATTTAATTAGAGATGCACGACCTCAGGCACAATACTGCTTCAAGTCTGACGCTGTAAGGAAAAAAGTAGCACCGAACCGATTTACGCTGACACACGGCAGTTCCTAAAGATAATCAAGACAAACGGAGCGGAAGTATACGGAAAAATCCGGAAGATTTCGCTTTCTACATGGAGTACCTCTATAAGTCGTTTTGCTGCCCGAAATTGCGCGGCATACAAAACCGCAGCCATCAATATGGAATAATCCCCCTCCCTCCACAAACCACCCCCATCCGCGCTTTTATAATTGGTGAGATAGTAAGCTCCTTCTAATAGAAAAAAACTTTGCATATTATATACTTCTTCTACAACACAAAAAAGCCAACAATGTAATCAATTATAGAACTGCATAACCGATATGTAATTATTTTTTAAAATGCGTATCCATACTCATAAAACTCACAATGTTTTATACTTTGTGTCATCAAAACCAACTTGCCGTTTCTCTAGCACCCAATACCACTTGAAATGAGTAAATCCACAGAGTCCATAAAAAAAGAAAAGAAATCCAATATATGAGTAACGCCTAATTCGAGGGAAACCAATTTCCCGTCTTAAATTAAACACCACTTAGCGAAGTAGAAGCGTAGATCATAATCTCGGCGTGACTAGAAAACTAAGTAGTAAAAAGGTATAATTTTTCTGCAATATAAAAAAAATAGATTTTCTAAGAGTTTTAATTTTTTGTGGAAACGCAATACAGTTGTTTCCCTTATAATCCTGGTAAACGTTCGACCTCCTCTGCTTTACGGTAATCTACCGACCCTATAATAATTTATATTTAGTCACATTACTACACGTGCCCCGTTTTTACCGTAAAATAAAAGAGCCTGATAAAAACTGAAATAGCTTAAAACAAAATACACAATACCCTTATTTTGTACTTCAACTTTTTTTTTTAATCACGCAAATTAACTAGAACCAGATAATAATTATAAGTTCTACTTCGTACTTGCGTAGGCTGCGTTTCCTCTTTTCCATTATAAAAGTAATACGAGAAAAAAAAAACTTGTTAGTGACGACAATGTATATACATATATATATATATATATATATATTTCTGCCTGTACACCACTCGACAAAAAAAAAAACACCAATAACCATCCCATAATGGTAATATCAAAAAGCCAGCAAACACCCCCCCAAAAAAAGAAAAAGCTCAAACACACTAGCTTTGTTTCTCACTTCCCATTATACCATCTTTTCCTCGTAATACAGTGCCAAACACGATTTATTGATGCCTCATCGCGCTATTATGCTACTACCACAAGAAAATAATAAAGAAGTATTTCGCCTCCGTAATACTCACAAACACAAAATTCCTTTTGAGCACCAAGAAAGGAAAAAAAGGACATAAAGTCAAAATATTTTAAATGTCAATTCCACAAGAAAAACAGGAAACATACATAATAGCAAATAAACTAAGAGACGTTGTCTCAAAATTGCTTCACTGCTTTTTATGAACCCCAGAGTTATGATAAATAAATACATAATGTGCCTTAAGTAATTTCCTCTTGCCTGCAAAACAAGATTTTTCTTTGTAAATATATCTGACTCATTTTCTTGTATGTGAGTTTTTTTTTAAGTTTTTTTTTTTTTTTCGAATAATATAAAAAAAGTATTAAGCAAATTAGGAATAGTGCCCCGTTCTCCTCCTTTATGGTGCAAAGCAGTAAAATTATTGTGAAATTATAAAGCCGTCACTTTTGCACCCAAATGAAGTCTGCACGGCTCGCTGATTACATTCTACAGAGGGTTCAGTGAATAATCAATTGTTACGCAGCGTCTAAAAATAAGCACCTCTCACATTTTTCAATGTAATATTTGAGTTCAATAATAGAAAGTCTGCAGTTTGAACTGCATTTCAAATGCAAAAAAGTGCTTCACAACGCTTGTTCTTTCAGTACACCAACAAATGCCAAACACTAACCTTGCTATTTTTCATGACTGAAAGGAATAACTTCCAAAAAAAAAAAAAGAACTGGCTAGATGTACAATTTTTAGCAATACCACCACGGATATTCCTTTAGCATACAAAACCTACTTATTTTCCAGTGATAACCCCCAGTATCACCTACAAAAAAAATACCTGTTGAATGTCACCATTTCTCTCAAAACATCAAGTGTCCAAAACTCACACTAGTGTCACCAGCTCCTCATGAGTTGTGCCTCTTTTTTTTCTATAGTTTTTTTTTTTTTTTTTTCCTTTACCGATAAAACATAGTCCGGTAACCAATTTGTCAAAGTACGACAATCCATAACCATACATGGTGACCTTTTTCTTATGAAAATACTTTTCAAAGATTATTATCGTGGGAGTTGACCTCTAAAGAATTCCATTTGAATATGCGCAATTAGAATACTCACCAGGAAATCCCACAGGCAAAAGTTGATGATTCCCGAGTGCTAAAAAGAGAAAACAACAAAGAGATAAAAAGAAGAAGCCACACAAATAATTATCGCTAACTCATTACAGAACATCCACGTAACAACTCGGCGCGACCCATCCCCTAGCATAAATCCTAGAGTATAAAGAAAGAGACCAAAGAGAGAAGTTCAAGCACGCCTTTAGCTTATTTCAGAGTGGACCCCACCAAAAAAAAAAGACGTCTATAGTCAATAAATAATAAAAAGGTCGATATGGAGAATCTCTCAATCCCAACTTGCGAAGTGGCAGCTTTAAAGCGTCTTCCTAGCCCTGAAGCACCCCCGCGAGGAGGGTCCCAACGGGGCGTGGGTGGGATGGAAAAATAAAGAATATTCTCCTATTGGTACACCCCTTAACCAAACTCAACTGCGCACTCCTTGCATTGAAGATTCAAGAAGGATACGATGGGGGGGGGGGGGGAATAAGACTTATTATCGAAAAAGATGAGGTACCAAGGAAAGGAAGTAGGTAGCCATGGCTCTGTTGATATTCTATTCGCAAGCTTCTAAATAAGTTCATCACTCAACTATATCCGAAGCAACCTATTAAAATGCCTTTTGGAGCGTCTTATTCAGATGACGGACTCCGCGGACTTTGGCAGCAAAAGAAAAAAATATCTATTTCAAAATGTTATTACTGGGAGAGCTTCTCGGGAAGCATAACATGTCACAGTAAACAGATCATTTTTGCTTTAAAACGAAATGAAAGACAGTTGCTTCGCTCAGGAGAAGCTCAATCGAGCTTTTCATTACATAATTCAACGCATCTGAAAATCTAAACAACTTTACCCTTCTTTCCCCGGTCAGTGAAAGAACTTCAGGCACTACAAGTAACCTTCGGATTCGGTGCATTGTTGGGAAGGCATCAGACCAGCGCGCATTTTGTTGCAACTTATGTTTTTGTGGAGTAACCTGAAGCGCACCCAACACTCAAAATAAGAGGCATAAAATATAGTGGCACTCGCACTTTTATACACAGGTACACCCCAACGGAATCGCCGTGGCCCCAATTGACGGCGCACATCTTGTTTGAAAATCTGGAAAAGGTCCATCGGAATCGACGAAGTTATGAAATTTATAAGGTGCTGGGATTACTTCTGATGAATCTGGGATGAAACGGTTTCCGCCACGATATATTCTTCAACAATTTTAAAAGTGAGATCTAGTTGTTGTCTTTTTTGTTGTTGTACCCTTGTCCGACGTTGTTCCTAGAGTGAAGAAAATGGTTGATATGCTTTAGGATGCGATGATATCCAGTTTTTTTTTTTTTTTGTTTTTTTTTACTTGTTTGCTGTCGCTGTTTTACGGCGTGGCATCTTGTTTAAAAAGCAAAACATAAGGAAAGAAACAAGTGGATTTCTAATAATATTTATGCATGTATATTCATAGACTTGTTTTTTTGTCTAATCATGAGAAAAGAAACCTTATTTTATTAGGTGATCAACTTTTTTTTTTTTCACTGATTTCTCATACTTGAGTATCTGTGTTCTTTGTACTGATTCAAAGAAGCGCTTCAATGGACGGCAGTGGCGATTCTGCACTCAGAGTTGAGGTATGCGAGAACACTTCAAAATCATGGCAACGTTTATTTTGCGTTGTTGTTCAAATATCACGGAGCAAGAACCAAATAGTGTAGTTATAATGATCCATTTGGTTGTGTCTGAAAGCATTTGAGAATGTTGAGAAAACACCACGAAATAAGGTAATGTTCTCCAAAATGTGTCTAAAAAAAAAAAAACCAGGCCAATATGTTTTATTGCGCCTATTTTATGACCTGTGCAAGCATGGAGAATGTAGAAGTGTTTGGGTGTGTCTCAACTATGATCAGAGGAAATAGTACCAGGTTTTGGTGGTCTTGATTGGAAATGATGGCCTGTAATACTTAGACAGATTTTAAAACTTCTTTATTTTATAGTGAACAAGCTTCAGCAGTGGAATGTTTGAGAAAACGTTATATCTATTCGACTGTTGCTTTTTTTTTTTTTATGTGATTGCACTGCATCTTGTAGGATGCTTTACTCGTCGGGAAGTTACATTTGTGCTGACTGTAATGTATTTGGTTTTTGTTTTTTGCGTAATTTTGAATCGTACAACAATAAAATTTTACGTACCAAATGTGTTTATTTGCTTGAGACTTTAAGAAAAAGTGGAATTGTATGATGAATATCATTCCGTGTGAATGTGTTCCCGTACCTAGTAGCTCGTTTCTAGGGGACGTATAAGCAAATAATATTGCTAGCAAAGGGTATGTGATTCCATAAAAAATTGCATATCGACGTATTGCGGTCAATCGTACAAAAGAATGCCTACGTCATAGTAATTCTGAGCTCCGGAGGGATACCTTTTTTTTTTAGCACAATTCAGGATCTAATGACCTTGTTAAAGCTCAATTCAATTAATTATTTGTCTTTCTAGTGAGGTTCATCTTGCGATATTACTTATCTAGCGGTCTCCGTTGCGAGCGAATTTTCTTCAAAATTCGTAAACGAACTGTTCTAAAAACCTAACTAGTTTCAATGTATGCTGCTGCAGAAAATTCGAGAGAATGAGTTCGATACCTGCAAAAAAAAGAAGGAATCCTATGCAGTGTATTAATTGTCTAGAAGTGAGAGTGGTAACTTTTGAGAGAATAAAAATAACCTGTACTTGTATTTTATCGACATAGAGAGATCGGGCGCAATATCTTTCATTATATCAATGTTTGCATTAACTTTTTTTTTTTTTTGACACTACCGAACATTTTTATGAGGATATTGTTTCTACGTATATACTTGCAACTAAAGAAGAAAAAATAAAGTTAATTGGTTTTTTTTGTTGTTGTTGTTGTTTACTTAATTTTTTTTAGGATGTTATAAAACACAAGGGACAAACTGATGATTAAGGAAATGGTAGTTCATCATAAAATGGTTGGTATGCCCGTCTTTGATGCTGAGTTTACCTGTTCGCCGAACCTAGAACTTTTTGCAGTACGAGAAAAAATTATTGAATTTCATGGTGGCACTGTTAATCGTGCTTTTAAGATGTGGCTTAATCGTGTGGAACCAGGATTGATAGTTCGTAGGTTTAATCAAACACTGCTTGATGCCTTTTTTCCAGACCAGGAATCGACCTCTTCCACCTTTATGGATAATTCGAGCATTGAACACGTAACTATCTACTATGATTTTAATACTCCTGAGGAGTGTTCGCCACTACTGAGATTGCCAGTATTCGCCCCATCTTCTGTGGGTGCGGAAAAAAGGAACGTAGCCTGAACTGGATTATGTAAAGTAATATTTTTTTTAAAAATAAATCTTTCCAGTGTCTAATGCAAGTTTGATTCTTATTTTACATGTATTTTCATTAGTTTTATTAATATTTTTATCATTGTTGTCGTTGTCCTCGTGATAGTGGCTTTGATGCCCTGTAAAATATGCTTTTTTTGTGTGTGTGCGTGTTTTCTCTCTTTGTTTTTCTGTGCGTGTGTGTATCGGTGGTGGTAGTTGTTGTGGAGGTTCTGCGAGTTTTTATTTTAAAAGAAAAGTGAACAATGGGTGGTGATGGCCAGTCAGTCGTGAACAAACGAAGTATTTTGGAAAATTCAAAGTTTTTTATTTCAGCGCAGGAACTGAAAAGGGAACATGGAGAAGAACAACGAGATGAGCAGTTAAAGAAGGAGCGTGCTAGGCAACAATGGACTCATTGTTCTATTAGTTATGATCCTTTAGAACTCCCCGTAGTGTTTGACCTTCGAGGTCGTTTGTATTCTAAAAAATCAGTTATTGAAGAAATATTGGCTCGTAAAAGTTTTTCGCCTTCTCATGAAAAAGCGACAGGAGAACAGGCTTCAATTATGAAACTAGGGGATGTGTGTGAAATTCAAAATGCTGAGGGGAAGGATAAAGTTGAGATCCGTTGTCCAGTAACTGGTTTTGAGGCTTCTTCTGGTTTGCATAGTTTTGTTGGGCTTTGGGGCTGTGGACACGTCCTATGTACTTCAAGTGATTCGTCCTTTAAACAGAAGGAAAAACCCTTAGAAACAATGATAGAATGTCCGTATTGTGGTGAACCGGGTTTCCCTGTCATGCTTGTTTTGGAGTGCAAATCAGATGAGGAAAAACAACTGAAGAATCTTCGTCCATTGTTGCGCACGTTTAGAAAACGAAAACGTAACAAGGAGTGAGTTATTCTTATATATCCATTATGGTCTTTTGCAACTTTGAATTTTTTATCTGAGACTTTAAAGTTAAAAGTTTTGGGTTATGATTATTGTACTTTGTGTTTCTTTGCTTTACTATTATTATTTATAGAGTTATCTTGAAAAATGTCTTCAAGGACATGGTGTCCAGCAATGAATGCCAACCCCCTTTTGGAATTTGACAAGACTCATATGATGAAAGGGTCTAGTGAGAGCACGATCAATTGTTTTTCTAAGAAAGTTGGCGCAAAGGAAAATGGTGATCTCGGAGCAAGATATGGGGTTGCTGTTGAACAGTTTGGCACCGAATTGATGGAGAAGAGGGCGAAATCAATTGAAAAGTTTAGCAATTATATTGTGGCTTCTCGCGCCAATTTGATGAGTTGGCCACCTGTTGAGAGTCCGTTTATTACTACTCTTCGTAGTGGGAGCGTAGAATTGATTACCAATACCGAGAACGAAGTGGAAATTATGGCTTCAAGTATGCCTGCAGTCATACATCATATTTCCCACATATGGAAGACTTGTCCACAACTCCGAATTTTGCCCAGTGTGCAATTACCAGCTAATCAATTGGTTGAGTTTGTTACTTTTATTATGCGTACCGAATCCGAGCGCAAGAATTACAGTATATCCGAAAGTTTAAAAAGCATTACACTTAAACCTTCGCCCTCAAACACTACACTGTTGTCTGATCTTATTGGGGCAATAATTGCAAATCGTCGTATGACTGAACGTCTTTACTCTCTTCGTCTTGCTGGTGAATTCACAGAAGAGTCTGCGACTCAGTTGCAGGAGCTGTTTCAAGTGGCTGAAAAACTCTCACTTTTGGCAGTACCATATACCTCACTTGGACTAGTTTTCGATACTTTGATTGCTTTACTGAAATCTTCTAAAATAGCTGTCGTTGACATGGAAGGAAATGACTTGGGTCTTGGTAATGATGAAAATGACTGTGTTGCTTTGCTATCTGAATTTATAAAAGAAAACAAGTTTGTTGTTGATTTGAATCTCAATCACAACAATATTACGGGAGAAAGTGCGCGGATTCTTCTTGAGGCTTTGAGTGTCTCAGACACGAAGTACACACCTTTAGACTATGCTGAATTCCTTGAAAAGGAGGGTAATGAGGTTGTGGAAGAGGAGGAAGTTGAACTTTATAACATGTCTTTCTTTCTCGGGGAAAGTGATATGTATGATGCAAACGATGAAGAAGAAGAAGACGGGGCAGAGGAGGAGGAAGAAGAGGAAATGATTGACTCTAAAGAAAACTCTGATATGGAAGATGACATTCGCGGATATGATGGAGAAAGGAAAAACAGTAAAAAAAAGCGTTTAGGCGGTGCTGCGTTGAATTCAGGTACTCAAGATGACGACGATGACCAAGAAGAAGAAGAAGAAGAAGAAGAAGAAGAGGACGAGGAGGGTGCCGAGACAGTAGGCAACAAGAAAAAGGGAGGTATAGCTGAGGATGAGGATGGTGAACAGGACGATGGAAATGAAGAAGAGGATGATGAAGAAGAGGATGAAGAAGAGGAGGATGAGGAAAAGCCTAAACCTATCCCTATTCGTATTCTTCGGAAGTTTCGCCGTCTTTTTCGCTCTCTTATGAGAGAAGAAAGTAAAATGAGAGAAGCTTGTGTTTCTATGTATTTAACGGAGTCAAATGTCTTATTGGATGAACTGAACTCCATACGTGAAGAACGGTCAGAGGAGCGCCGCATCCAAATAGAAAACTACTGCAAACGACGCAGCGGATGGTCCCACCTTCAAGTTTTACGACTAAGAGGAAATCCTATAGGTAATGAAGGTGCAAAAGCTGCTGCCCTGTTGCTTCGTCATGAGATTGAACTTGAAGAAGAAGAGTCAGAGCAAATAAGAACTGAGCTCTCTAACAAAGCAGACAAGCTACTGGATGTACTCCTTGCAGAGCGAAATAAAAGTATTTCAGAAGAAGCTGCTGCTCGTATCGAAATTTTATTGGAGCATCGCACCACCTGGGAATCCTTTGTTCCTATTTCACCTGCTGAACATGCGCCAGTTGTGAGGAATGATAATAATGATAGTGACGATGGTGGAGAAGATGGGGAGAAGAATTCCGTACCTCCCGACAATGAAAACGATGAAGTGAATTTTGATCGTTTAAACGCCGAAATGAATGGTGGGGCCTTAGGTGAGGATAATATGGGTGCTGAATTTGTGGAGGAGCAGGCAGCTGTATTAGAAGAAGTAAGAGGAAATTGGGATACTCCATTTCCACCAACAAAAGGAGGACTACAGTCACTGCGCTTGTTGGATTTATCAAGTTGCCAAGTCGGAAGCTATGGTGTCAAGAAGATTTGTGATGCTCTCCAGACAAACGATTCGCTAGAGGTGCTGTTGCTGAGGAATAATAGCTTTGCAAGAAAACGGGTTGCACTGCTTGGTAATGATGATGAAGATGACACCGATGAGATAACAAGTCTGAAACGAGTGGACGTTCCTCACTATGTTTCGCCTGGATGTACATCTCTTTGTAAGGCATTGACTGTAAACAAGTCGCTCAGAGTGCTGGACCTTGCGTATAACCACATGTATCCAGAAACCATTCGCCATCTAGCTCTTGCTTTAAAGTCTAATACCACTCTTGCATGCCTTTCACTGGAGGGGAACTGTATTGGGTTTAACGAGTCTCCATACGAAATGGATCCTAAGGTACTAGAGGCTACGGGATATCCTGTTGACGCGATGACCCTCAGTAAACCATCTTGCTTTCTTGACCTCTTGCAAGCAGTATGTACAACTTCTATAACTACGCTTCTTTTGGGACGTAATGATATTTCGAATTGTTGGAATGAAGAAGAAACTAATTTGCTTGCCAAATTGTGCTGTCGTCTGCAGGTTCTGCACCTCAACGGCAATGGCCTCTTGGCTCAACACATAACGCTATGGTCTGATGCTGCATCAGGAATGGATAGTTTTTCAATAAAGGATTTGAATCTGTCGCGTAATAACTTCCACGGTGAAAATGGGGGTGCTGCCCTGGCTTTGCTTATTGCACATTGCCAAGATAACCTAGAAATTCTAAACCTTGATGAAACACAATTGGGTAACTCCGGTATTAAATGTGCCTTTGAGTCTTTTAAATCAAAAGCATTATCCTCATTGAGTATTCGACAGGTAAAGATGACTTTATCTGAATCTCTTTCACTTGAGGTGCTGGTACCCCTTCGACATCTTCTTGTTTCTGACAATCCATTAAACAGAGAAGAGTTACTAAAACTAACCGATAGGGTAAGTTGTACTGCGTTAAATCTTGTTTACTTTTCAATTTGGAGCCGGGAAGTGGAGATGGAAGAACTGCTCCCCAGTTTAAAGGAATATATTCTTAAACTGCAGCAGCTTGTTTTTCTTGATTTTGGACTATTACAGAGGTTTGACAACCTTGGAGATGCAGGAGATCCACTGGGTCAACTGGAGACTATTCTTGTTGAGCGGCATCTTGCTCGTGCGCTTAATGTACTTTCCTGAGAGTAATATAATACTGAAGCACGGGCTTTACTGTTAGTGAATCTATTGATATGGATGTGTGTTCCATGAATTATGTACAGGTCTGGATGTGATATTATCAACCTAAGAGGCGAAAGTGTTATTTTTTTCTTGTATATATATATATATATATATATATATATATATATATATTTATTTATTTATTTATTTATACTGCATTTATAATTTTTTTGAAGTCACATTGTTTCTGATGAGGCTATTATGCTTTCTTTTCTCTCTATTTTTTTTTAACAATTCTTTTTATTTGATAGTTGATGCTGTTATTTTATTGAAAAGACCTGTTTGTTTTAATTCAAATGAGAAAAAATGCAAGCACAAGGGAACGGAGGGTAATTGAGAAAAGAGAAAAAAAAACTTTCTCCTGGCAATGTCAGATTTCACATGCCCCTGTTTGGTGCAACGCAAGGGTTCCTATAGTTCCAAATGTAACTTGAGTGGGTGACACGTGGAAAGCGCTAACAAAGCAGTGAACGCTCTCGAGGTGGGTCATTCAGCCAAAATATTCTCACATCGCCACCACCGTCTTCTTTGGGAACTTGGAAAATGTTGGCACAGCTACCCGTGAGTTGGTGTATAGTGCGTGGGACAGTGTAGGCCGCATCAACTATGTGCAGCGCAGATCCTGGATTTGAAAACACTATGGTGCCTTGAAAAAAAAAAAACATGATTTGAGCAGCTTGTGATAAAACATAACCTTTTGTACTTAATTCATAGGATTTGAAGAAGTGAATTTGTTAATACATGGAAAGCGTTGGGACTAAAATGCGACAGCAATAACAAAAAGACGCATGCAATCCGAGTGTCAAACTTTGAGCTTCATCGTTTATAATATGTCATTGATAATTGAAAAAATGCTTATCATTCATAAATTAGGTGGAACCGCACCCGGACCTTTAACAGGATGGATTATGCAACGTTTGTGCGCTTTGAAAGATTTGAGTTACCGTGTGGTCGCCATTTGGAATGGATGAACAGACGGGGATTTTGCAACGCGCCCGTCATTATGCTCATCGAGAACACGCACAAAAGCACCTTTTTGGCCTTCTTGCCAAGCGTTGGGTTATTTCGCTTGGCATTGTAATGATTTTACAATCAATGACTCAGGAGAGAACCCTCCTTCGATTTGGTGTATTCTATGTTCATCTCAGTGATAAGGATATGAAAATTGTTGCGTTTATTGCGTACACACGCATTGATGGAGATGCTGATGATTTTTTTTCCTCACAAAGTAGGGTGAGTGCAAAAAGGCGTTTGGTGAAACGCCTTTTTTGGGGGAGGGGAGGGGTATATATTTTTTGCTTGTATATATGTTCCTGAGGGCGTCACGTGTTTGTACAAGAAAAAACAAAAGTAACATAATCATCTGTTGATATATTATTATTATTCTTTTTTTTTTTGTATATATATATATATATTTGCTATTCACTAGCCAGCCGTATGCCCACAAGGTCAAGATGCGACGCAATCGCTGTTGCCGTTTTTTCGTTTTCTTTGGTTGCTTACTAACTTTTGTATCCTTCATCATACATGCTTTCCTTCTTGGTGCTGCGGTAACTGATCAAGAGGTAATTCGCCCTCCAGCCACTACTCCGCCATCTGTCCTGAGGCGTAAAGGCGGTGAAAATGTAAAAGTTAATTTATCTATGAGAGCTAATAGAAAAAGTGATGCTGTTTGCCGACGTTTTCTTTTTGAAGACTCTATCGAACGGATTGCTGGTAACGGTCGTGCTGTTCTGCCGCTATTGTTGACAAGTATCAGTTATCATGGTGTGCAGCGGCTCAAAGAGACGCTGCCGACATGGTTGCGAGACTTTCTTCCTGCGCAGGGAAATATTGACCTGGTTATTTTTTACGCGTATCCCAATATAACAGTCTCTGAGTTGCTCCGTACTTTTAATTTGATTAAAGCTACGGAAGTGCACTTGGGACCGAGGGAAATAAAATTTCGCGATTTACGTAGCGATGTTACTAGTAATGTAGCGCTTCCAGAGGAGGAGTGGTCGCTGCTTCGTGATGGATATTTTTTCTCTTCTTCTGCTGGACCACGTGCGTTGTTTCGCGTGGTTCCAGTGAAGATGACTTTCCCAATGTATATACAGCGAAACTGGTCGCTGTTAAAGGATCCAACATGGCGTCGGTGCGGGTGCCCACCGTACTGTCCTCTGCACCAGTCCCCAGTAGATTACATCCAGGGCACGCGTTGGTATTCTCATGATATGTTTGATCAACCAATTCTGAGGCGATATAGTTTTTGGGTTAAAATGGATGTTGACATTGCGTTCTTTAAACAGCTTAAAGATCGGAATCTTGTACAATTGCTCATATCCTCTGGCCATGTCTTGGGTCATACTGGCTACACATATAATGGGCGAGGTTGCAGTGAAGAACTTCATGATGCCATTGAAAAATTTTTGCGTGGGCGGAACCGTGTGGCTGTAAGTGACCGCGAAGATTGGTGGATACAGGATGATAAAACATACTACACCAACTTTGTTGTCGGTTCCGTGTATTTTTTTCTTCATCCCGAGGTGCGAGAGATTACTGCCTACCTAAATGAGTACTACAATGGCTTCTTTAAGCATCGATGGACAGACCAGAGTCTGTTGCATAAAGTTCTGGGCGTTTTCTGCGGGCCAAAAGAAGAAAACTTTTCGCTGAATTGGGAAGACCTTCGCTGCACAAGGAAAAAAACGACCCCAACGGCGGTATTCTATCATAGCAAGCGCAGAAAAAATGTGCGGCCGGGCCGAGTTTGCCGCTAAGAAAAAAAAATCTATCTATCTATATACGTACTGATATTATCCATTGTATCCTCTATCGTTCTTTTGCCTGCTTATAGGAGTTCACGTCCTCAGACAAATTTCCTTTTGTAATTTTTTTTTTTTTTTAATTCATACACTCTTTAGTACATTTTTATTACATGTATCATCACCATCATCACTTGATTCTCCATTATTATTTTTTTTACTCTGTCTTCTTTGTTGTCACTTCTGTTATTCACAATTCTGTGCTCTTCTATTCTTCATTTTTATTTTATTGCCGGACTTCACTTGAAGCTTCTAGTGTATTGCACAACCATGGCTGATCAACCGCAAGCAGTTCCTCCGGCTACCGAGCAGCGCGGCTTCGGTCGCGGTCGTGGCGGCCGCGGTGCCCGTGGCGGTCGTGGCGGTCGCGGCGGCCGCGGCGGCGCCAATGAGGAGAAG
>JASANW010001204.1:0-19984 GCA_030849725.1 Trypanosoma boissoni
GTTTTTGTGCTTTCGCAGCTCAGAAAGGCCAATTTCTGTGCCAACTGTGCATGCTTGAGAGGCGCTGGGATAATCTAAATGTGCTTTTGCACTCCTTTGGTTCAGGTACTGCTGCTCTCCCTCTATAACGGGAATTCTTTTAAAAACTCAACCTTTATGTATGTGAATGCTTTAAGAGGGAGAGGTTTTTGATTTTGCTTTGCTTTGTCTTACATTGTATTGTTCACTTACTCTTTTCTACATCTTTGGTTACGAATGTAATTTGTAGACACAATGTCGAGTGTTTCTAGTTACTCTGAGTTTGAAGATGCCCAGGCAATGTCAGCCAACGGGGAAGAGTGTGCAGCTGCGGCTCATTATGCCGATCCTGCTGCACTGCATGCGCCGCATTCTTCGAGTGTACTAACGGAAAAGGAAACGAGCGAAGAATTCGGAGCCGCACAAGACCAAGCAGACTTTCCTGAGATAGCAGTCGCCTCGCGTGAACTTGAATTGTGTAAACGAGAACTTGAAAGTACAAAGGCACTACTGCGATCGCGTGATGATGAAATTGAATCTCTCAAGCAAAGCAACTATTGTGAAAAGCAAAATCATGAAATGACGGAGAAGAAAATTGTAACAATGAAGCAAGAACTCAAAGCCGCAAAAGAAAATCACGAAATTACTCAAAATAGTATTGAAATGTTGCAAGAGATACTTGAAGTCAAAGAACAAAATCGTGCAATCACCAAAATGAACCTTGCAACAATGAAAGAGCAGCTCAACGACGAAAAAGAAAGTCACGAAGTTACACAAAATAGTCTTGCAATGGCAAAGAAGGAACTCAAGACCGCAATGCAAAATCTTGAAATCACGAAGCAAGAACTTGCTGCAATGACGCAAAAGTTTAATTCCGCAAAGCAAAGCAGTGAATCGCAAAAAACGAATTATGCAACAATGAAGAAACAATTCGATAACGCCAACGAAAATCTTGAATTCACGGAACAACAACTTGCTGTAATGACGCGAATTTTTACTTTAGCAAAACAAAGCTGTGAATCGCACGAAAAGAAATATGCAACAATGAAGAAACAATTCGATGGCGCCAAAAAAAATCATGAAAACACGAAACAAGAACTTGCAAAAGTGAAGCACAAACTCAATGAGGAAAACAAGAATCATGAAATGACCAAAAAGGACCTTGAAACATTAAAGAAAGAACTCGAAGACGAAAAACGCGAGCATGACATCACCAAAATGAACTTTGCAACAATAAAAGAGGAACTCAAAACAAAACACACGGTGAGTATATGACCAAAGAGAGTCTTGGAGAAGAAAAGGAAAAAAATTAGAGCCTCAGTTCGAGTCATAATACTTCCCCTGAGGCTGTGTTTGTTGAGTCCTCACCAAATGCGTATGTAAAGATTGTATCCGAGCCCTCTGCAGTGAGTGGTTTGGGAGAAGTTCACGCAAGATAACCTGGGAAACGTGCATTTTTAATGAATGTACTTGCTACTCCATTGTGGCGTTATTAGGCTATAACTAACAGACAAGTACTTCTTTTTTTTTGTTGTTTTTGTTGATGCACTTGCACCTTTATATTAAGCCATTACTACTGTTTTGAATTTTGTGATGATTTCCGCATTCTTCTCACCTCTCTGTTTTTTTTTTTGTTTTTGTTTTTTTTGCGCAAACATAGAATGAGGAATCTCAACTGTGTTGTGCCGTGAGCAAAACCGCAAGACCTTTCATTATAAATAAATACAAATAAATATATATATATAGTTAGTCATGCCCTACTGGCACCCGACACAGTGCACACTGCAGTTGGACTTCACACACGAGTGTGAAACGGGTGACACAGTCGTACGCGCAGGCGCTGCGTACACGGGTACGGCTGTGCTGCACTACACATATCGTGATGGAGCTGCGCCAGTCCCGCACAGCAATGCTGGACTGCACTTTCACGCCGTGACAACGGCGGTAGGTCCGTTTGCAAAGGTACAGCCGCTGGCTATTCATTCTATTCGCGTGCAACAGCAAGGTGCTGGAATGATGAAAGTGCTGAGGGTTGTGGATGAGGATGCGGAGCGCAGCGCTGTTGCGACAAGGCCTGTCCATTCGAAACCATTGCGTCGCGGAAAAACAAAGGAGCAAAAACGCATTATGGATAGCAAAACCAACACAAATCCAAAGGACCCTATCAGCGATGATACACCTGGATCTAAGTGTGTGATCTTTGATGGATCCGATGCGATGTCCCTCGGCTCTGTTGTTACGCTTAGCATTGGCTTTGCTGGGCATGTACAACGCTGGGATGTGGGCGGTATCTATGCAAGCGATTCTGGTGTTTTGCTTACACATTTTGAAGTATCTCTCGCCCGCTTAGCCTTTCCGTGTCCGGACGACCCGCGTTATCGACTCTGCTGGCATTTACAGTCCCTGCGACTCCCGACATGTTATGGGAATGTCTTCAGCTGCGCGGGGATGGTATCCAGCAGGCCTGCGGGAGCCAAAGGTATTGTGTACATGTTTGCCATGTCTTCTCCACTTCCCGCGTACGTGTTGGCATTTGCTGCGTTTCGTTCACCACTGGATGTGGTTGAAGAAACAATTGTGCAACGTCATGATGCGGGATTAGTGCCACTGTGTGTGGCGGCAGCTGTGGGGAGTGGTGTCACACATGAGACACTCACACAGATGGCGCGAGTGACAAAAGAGGCCATTGAACTTCTCGAGGAATTCTTTGACGCGCCGCTGCCAATTTCTATGCCGTTTGCACCAATTGGCGATTCATCGCCACCGCAGCTGACACTTCTTATGGTACCAACAATGGCATACATATCCGGCATGGAACATCATAATTGTATTTTTCTTAACGAAGCTATTTATCGATCCAATCGCTCCACTGGGGGTTCATCGAGTGCAAACGAGGAGACAGCGCGAGTAGAACTCATTGTGCACGAGCTTGCACATCACTGGATAGGGAATGCGCTTGGGATGCCGTTTGTGCTGAAGGAGGGCGTGTGCCAAGTGCTTGAGCTCTGTCTTGGCGACGTGATTATGGGAAGACCTATGCGAAAGTTTAAGCCATCCGACAAAACCGGTGGCAATGGTGTAGTGGATACGGAAAAAGGGAATGAGTTCACTGGGCATTCGTACCAAATGGCACTGAATACAGTGCGGGATATTGTAAGTCACGTTGGATTTACAGATTTCAGAGATCGCATGCGGCGAATGTATGCGTCAGAGGTTTTGTCATTGAATACTGTGATGGAGTCTGAAGAATGTCTTCCGCCGTACCTTTCAGCAGATGAGTTTATGACTTATATGGAATTCTAGACAGTTATTGCTGTCCTGCTCTTCTTTTGAGGCTGTCTGTGTGTATGTGTGTGGAGAGGAACGACTTTTAAACGTTTGCGTTTAAACATTGAGAATATAATATATGGCTTTCTCTTAATTAAATAATATGTACTCGTATTATTATTATTATTATTATTATTATTATTATTATTATTATTATTATTGTCTCTTGTTGTTCTGCAGCTGCTGTCCCTTTCCTTTGGCTCTAATTTTTTATTCACACACACACACACACGTCCAACTTTTATACTCTCTTTGTTTATTCCTTTATTCTTGGTGTCGTTTTTGTTTCTTTTTTACCCGCGAAAGGTGTATTCATTTTATTGTACTACATATTTTTTTATTATTACTACTATATAGATATGCGGCGCGTTCTTTCAACTGCACTTCGCGGACGTTACTGTGCCGCTGCTTCCGCGACGGCACTTCTTTCTCCCCTCACTGCGCGCAGTGGAGTGTCTGTGCGGTTCCAAAGCAGTCGCCCGCCGGACGGCGTTCCGCCGGAACTGCGTGCCCCGCCTGGCGGCGCAGAGCCGCGGGAGCCCGCGGAGGCGGACTTTGAGCCGCCGCAGAAGCCATCGGAGCCGCCAAAGATGCTGAAGATCGACACAAACGAGAAGGGCATGACGACCATTCAGCTCTCGCGCGCGCCGGTGAACTCGCTGAACCTGGAGATGCTGGAGGAGATGAACAAGTGGATGCTGTGGCTCGGCAGCGACGAGGCCTGCAAGTCCATCATCCTCACCTCCTCGATCCCAACCGTCTTCTCCGCGGGTTTGGATCTTAATGAGATGTGGAACCCAAAGCCCGAGCGCCTCCGCAGCTTCTGGGAAGCGCTGCAGGAGACATGGATGATTCTGCACAGCTTTCCAAAGCCAATCATTGGCGCCATCAGCGGCAACGCGCCGGCTGGCGGTTGCATTCTCGCGCTCGGCTGCGACTACCGCATCATGGCACGCCACCCGGCCGGAAAGCCGGAGCGCATGTACCGCATAGGTCTCAACGAGACAAAACTCGGCATGGCCGCCCCGGCGTGGGTGATCCCGGCCTACGCCTATGTCCTTGGCTCTCGCACGGCGGAGCGTATGTTGCAGCTCGGCGAAATTCCCACCTCGGACGAGGCACACAAGTTGGGCCTTGTGGACGCGGTTGTGGACGAGACACAGCTGCGGGAGGCGGCGATGAAAGAGGCGGAGCGGTTCATGGCAGTGCCGCCGCAGGCGCGGTGGATGTCGCGGGATATGATGCGACGGGAACTGATGCAAACGCTCGCGACGGCGGAGGACAGGGAGTACGACACGCAGTTCTTCGTGGAGCTTATGACGAACCCGGAGGTACAGAAGGGTTTGGGTGCCTATCTTGCCCGCCTGCAAGGAAAGCAGCCAAAGAAGTGACAAATCTATGTTTAACTATATTCAGCAGGTAGAGTAAGTATCATTTTAGAAGAAAAAAAAAAAGAAGAAAGACTGGGGGGTAAGATAATAAAAATGAAAAAGAAAAAAGAACAGAAGAAGAAGAAATCACTGTTGTGAATTAATAAGCTGCTAGAAAGGTAAAAAGACGAGTGCTGCGAAGAATATATAAAAAATATATATAGCAAATGAATGAAAGACTGAAAAGAAAACAGTGCTGATTCTATAATAGGAAAAGATTCCTACTATTTTTTTTTGTTTGCTCTTTCTATTTATTTGTGACTAATTCCCCCGCTTCTTGGTATTTTTTTTTGTTTTTTTACTTCAAATTTATCGCCTCATTTTTCATTAATTCCTCGGCATTCTATTGTTTTATTTCTCTTTCTCTTTCTTTTATTATTATTATTATTATTTGGAATGACAATCATACTGTGGTGATTTTTTTCTTAAAGAAAAAAAAAAAGGTGGAAAATTTATGAACCTGTAAAACGAAACTGACGAAAAAAAAAAAACACTCACTCTTACACACACGTACACATTAGATTCCGTTGTGTGTTGCTCGATATAAAACTTATTCCCTAAGATAACATGTCCTCTCGCCTGAACAAACCACCGGTTGTAGACAATGCGAATGTCTCCGAGCCTAGCTCTCCTTCAGACGTTCGTTTACATATTTGCCCCACGGAACCTTTCCCTCTGAACGAAAAGTCTTTGCCAGCACCACTGCGAATCCGCTTTTTTGTGCGTTTACACGACGGCTCCACACGCGAGTGTCGTGATTTGACACATGTGAGCGAACTTGTGCTCTCTCTGCGTGAACTTTTGGAGCTTAACAAAAGCCACAGCCATGGCGGAACGCTTCGGGTGCCTGACGATACAATCTCTAACACTTCTGTGCCCGCATTGCCTTTGCAGTCCCGTGGGGATCGCATGGATGTGTCTTTTTTTTGGATCGACATGTCTGGCGTGCCAGAGCCGAATGATTTGAATGATCTCTTTCGCATTATACAAATCCATTCTTCCACGCAACGCAAATGGCGCACAGAGGCGGCACGTGCACGCGGATGCGGTGATTCTTTTGTCTCTGATGACGTTGACACAGCAAGCCATCAGAGCAGCACAAACCCAAACACGCGCAACTCCTCTCTACACGCAGTCCCTCATCGCCCTGGCGAAGAAATCCTGACACAAGCGCTGGACGAGTTACACACACACGTCTCGGAGCAGTATGTGGAACTGATGCTTTCCGCAATCCCCTGCACCGCGCCCTCCTGCGGCGCTCTCTCGCTGCTTCACCCGGATCGCCTGCACGCGCGTCTCTTTGCCGCGGGCGACGAGCGCGACCTCGTCCCCGTGCGTCTGCTGTGCTTTTTCGACGGACTCCTCACGTGGCGCCCCGTCCCGCGCGTGGAGGGGTGGGAGCGCCTCGCCCGCCGCCCCCCGCGCGCCCCCGCGCCCACGGCGGCCGCAGCGCTTCACGGCGTTTTGGACGGACTCTGCGCGGCCTTTCTCCCCGACCCCGCCGCCGTCCTCGCGGAGGTGAACGCCATTGACGGAATGGTGCCCGTCATTGGCCGCGCGGAGTCGGACCGGGCGGATCTGCTGCGGCGCGTGCTGCTGCTGCGACAGAGCCTCGCCGTGCACAGGCGGCTGCTGCTGAGTAAGGTCCACCTGCTCGATCAGCTCGGCAGACCGGTTATGCGGACATTGCTTTCGTTTGTCACAATGGAATTGGACAGTGGCATGGGTATTGGCAATAGTAGTAGTCGTATTAGTAATAATACTGGGAGCGAGGGGGGGCGGCATGAGGGGTATGCACACGCAAGCATTGCACAAAAAATTCTACGGCTTCTTCGTCAAATTGATAGCGCACGAAACATTTTGGGGAATGCCACAATGATACACATGTCAGGGGTTTTTGTGTTAAATAGCGGCATGAGTAACGAGACAGACTATCGCTCCGTCGTGTTGCAGTATATTTTTATTATTGTGTTCCCACTCATTATTGTCGCATCCCACTGGGGTATGAACTGCTGGGTTCCGTTTCAAGACTTGGACTCGACAAAACCATTTTGGATTATATCCAGTTGTATGACTGTGTACTCCGCACTGCTTCTCTCGTACCCGCTCTACTGCTGGTTTAGAAACAAACCACAAAAACTCATTTTCTAAGTAAAGTTCCAAATTTTCTTTTATTATTATTATTATTATTCGGGAACGAGAGCATTAGATCTTTTGTAGCATATCTTTTGCTCTTATTTTGAGTAGCAAGGTTTTTTTTTATTATTTGTTTTCCTTTTTTTTGTTGTTGTTTGTTTGTTTGTTCGTTGATACCATACCCATAGACGATAAAAAAAATTTAACTGAGCAATTAGAGTGTGGTTTTGGCTCGCATGTCCAAGAAGCAAATAAAAAAAAATGTGTGAACAATAAGCTGAATGATGGCCTTGCAAAAAAAACAAAAAAAAAAACGAACCTATTCAAATATGTTCATACGAATAGGCATTTTATCGATGCGCATTATATAATTATAAATAAATAAATAAATATATATATATATATATATATATATTACGGCCCGTCGCACTCGAAGTTTGACTTTATCCATTACTGTGATAGTCATCTCGAGGGATTTGTTGTCATGTGCACAGTTTTGGCACACAGTGGAACTGTCCACTGCGAGTCGCAGCGCATACATTACGCTTAGTCATTGCAAGGAAAGCGTTGAAAGCACCTTTTTTTTTGTTTTGTTTTTTTACTTCAAATTTATCGCCTCATTTTTCATTAATTCCTCGGCATTCTATTGTTTTATTTCTCTTTCTCTTTCTTTTATTNTGTGCGGATCACATGAGATTCTGTTTTGTGAGAAAGTCCTCGTGTCTCTTCGTGTGACCAATTCATTATATATTCTTACGCATCAAAGCTGATACTGAATGATATGTATGTAAAATGGTGATGAAGTTTTTGTGTGTGGGGCTGATGTGTGCGTAGATGAGTGCATACGCTCAAAGAACTCTCAGAGCTGTGGCTGAGCGCAATCCATCAATCGCATCGATGGACTTTTGGAGATGTCGAACTGTACGCAATTGCCAAATGTTGGTTATAGATTGATAAATAGTTTTTTCTTTTTGTTTGTTTTTTTGTTTTGTTTAATACAGTTATACACTTGGAACTTTGCTTGTCTGATTGTTTGTTTGTTTGTTTGTTTTTTTCCTTTTTCTTTGTTTAATACAAAACGCACATACAAAAAAAAAAAAAAAAGTTAAAAGAGTAGGGACCATTTTGTTATTCGACGCGTTTTTTTTTTTCGTTATTTTTTTTTCTTTCACACCTCTCTCTCTCTGAGTGTGTGCCTATAGAGAAACCGAAAAGAAAAAACAAAAGTAACGAAAAATAAAAAAAGCGCGGACTAGGACACTTTTTCACTCACCCACTCGCCCAGACCCATTTATTACTAGTACTCGCACTAATACTATTATTAGTTTTGTTATTTGATTTGTTATTGATTGACTCCTTACTGTGTCTGCGATGGGGCAGTCGGAGCCGCTCGGCCTTGGCGTTCTCCTCGCCATCGTCGCCTCGTCCTTCGTCGCGCTGACGGCACTCGTCTGCGGCGCCCTCTACCTCTGCAACCGCGGCCCCGCCCGCTCCCCGTTCTTCGCGCGCGCCGGGGAGGCGGTGCCGGGGCTCCCGCTGCAGTCCCGCGCCCCGCGCCTCACGGAGGCCGAACTCCGGCGGCTCCACCGGCGAAAGCGGCGGCGCGAGCGGCGGCGGCGGCGGCGGCAGCGGCGGCGGGTCGAAGAGGCGGAGGAAGTAGAAGAGGCGGAGGGGAGTCCGCGCAGAAGCCATAGCCAGAGCAGCGGCGGGAGCACACGCAGCAGCGACTCCCGGTGGTTCCGGCGCTTTAGTGACGCGAGCACGACGGCGACGGCGGTGAGTATGGAGAGCTCCGCGGTGGTGTACGGGCGCGGGAGTTACACGTCGCGCCACTGCAGTCCGCACCGCTGCGGCGAACCGTTCGGCGGGGAGAGCGCCGCGGTGGAGCGCGCGGCGGTGAGCGGTTTCTTCCGCGCAGGACCGGAGGGGGCGCCCCGCCCTGCGCAGTAGCTTCGCCTCCGCCCTTTTGGCGGATTTGCTTCAATACAGTATGAAACGAAAGAGAAGGAGAAAGAAAGTGTGAAGTGAAGAAAAAAATTTTTTTTAAAAGGGGGGAGGAATGATAGTTGATATTTATGTACTCTTGCTTCACATGCGTATTTATTTTTATTTGGAAAGTATAGTTTGCTTTTGCTTTGTTTTACTTTTTTTTTTTCTGTTTTTCGTGCGTTTTGTGTGATTTAGATGTTTACTTTAGAGATGCTGTGACTTAAAAAGAAAAAAGTAAAAAAAAAAAAAAGAACTCTAATGAATAACTTGCGCTTGCATTTCAGTGTATGAGAAATTGAAAAGGGAATCTATTGCGCTTCTTTCAATTTTTTTTTTTACAGTAGATTCACTTTTTTTAATGTGCTTTGTTTTGGTATTGTTATTGTTTCCTCATGTGAAGGAATGAATTTTCTTTTCTTTTTCTTTGTTTGCATGTATTTATGTTGACTTTATTGTTATTATTATCATTATTAACTGTGGTGTGTTGTACCTCTTGGCGCGCGCTTGAAATAAATAATGTTGAACAATAAAGAATTGTAAAATAGGTTTGTCTTTATATTTATATATATATATATATATTTAAAGTGGGGATATATATAATAAAAGCGTCGAACGGGAAATTAAAAAAAGAAAAATAAAAAAAAAAGGATGAGAATGTTCAGTTTTACAAAAATAAAAAAATAAAAATAAAAAGGATTTTAGGAATAGGAGAATAAATGCAAATGTATAAAGTGCATAACTCCTAAGAAGTCAAATGTGAATTCTCTTTTCTGCACAATCCCACAGGCATTATCGTCAGCGCATATACTCAATTTATATGTTTTTTTTTTTTTTTTAGACTGTTCTTTTCTTTTCTTTTATTGTTTTTTGTGCTTTTTGTTTTGTTTTGTTTTGTTTTGTTACGCTTCCGCTTGCGGTCAAAAATTACACTGATGCATTGCGTTTCTATACAAAAAGAATATATATTTCTGTTTATAGTATTGCAGCGTGCGTCCCTTTTTTTTTTTTTTTAACAATTCCCCCAAATCTTCCGTTGCAGTTTTTATTGTTGTTGGTGGTGGTGGTGTTGTTGTTAATGTTATAACTATTATTGTTATTATTGCTTGAGTTGCACATAGTACTAATGCCTTCTGTTTTTCACTATATGTCTGAATATATGTACCTCTTTCCTTTTTTTTTTTTATGTGCATTGAAGTTTATATATATTTATATATATATTATTATTAATTAATTAATTAATAATATGATATATACTTTATTATTATTATTATTCTTTTAAAGGTTCCTTTTTCTTCTCTCTCTCTCTCTCTCTCTTTCACTCTTTCTTCATTGCATTAGCTCCCCCCACCCATGGCGTACAATGAGTCCGCGCTTGCCGAGTACCGCTCGCTGGTGCGGCGCGGCGTTCCTTTCCGGTGCCCGAATTGCGTTTACTGCAGCGGCGCGCGGGACGCCGCAGTCAAACACAGAGACCCCGCCCGCAAGCCAAGCAGTGCGTGGGAGTTTTGGGACCGCACCGTCTGCGGCGGGGCGCGCCGGCCTGTGCTTGTGCTTGGCCCGATGGTCGACCAGAGCGAGCTGCCGTTCCGGATGCTCTGCCGCAGGTACGGCGCGGGGCTCGCGTACACGCCGATGCTGCACGCGGCGACTTTTGCGCGGAGCGCCTCGTACCGGGCGCGGCACTTTGGGACAACGACGACGACGACGCCGCGCGCGCGAGGGCCTCCGAGTGAAAAGGAGCCGCCGGGGGCGTCGGACTATCCGCTGATTGCGCAGTTCAGCGCGAACGACGCGGATGTCCTGCTGGCCGCCGCGCGCGCCGTGGAGGACCACTGCGAGGCGGTGGACCTGAACCTTGGGTGCCCGCAGGACATTGCGCGGCGCGGGCGGTATGGGTCTTTTCTGATGGAGGACTGGAGCCGCGTGCACTGCATGCTGCACTGTCTCGCGGTGGAGCTGAAGGTGCCAGTCACGGCAAAGATGCGTGTCTTTGACGACGTGGAGCTGACGGTGAAGTACGCGGAGATGCTGCGGGACACAGGCATCTCCCTGCTCTGCGTGCACGGCCGCACACGTGCGATGAAGGGCCAACACACGGGCACGGCGGATCTTCAACAGATTCGTCGCGTGCAAGAAGCCGTTGGCGCCACCATTCCAGTGATTGCCAACGGAAATGTGTACACCATGGCGGACGTGCACGCGAATCTCGCGGCGACGCGGGCGGATGGGTATATGTGCGCGGAGCCGCTCCTCTGGGACCCGCGCCTCTTCGCCGCCCCGCGGCGCCCGCTGCGCAGCGGCCGCGACTTCGCGGAGTCCCGTGACGCGCGGCTCGGCGGCGTCGCGACCGCGGCGGAGTACGTGCGGCTCCTGCGGCAGTTCCCCGTCGACCTCGCCTGCGCAAAGGCGCACCTGTTCAAGATGATGCACCACAGCTACGAGGCGCACGCGGGGCTCAGGGAGTGGCTGGCGGCGTTTGATACGCACAGCAGCGGCGGGCTGGAGGCGCTCGAGGCACACGTGCGGGAAGTGCACGAGGCGGAAATGGCTTGCGGCGTGGAAGGGCCGCAGGTGAAGGTTGCGCAAATGGAGAAACGTGCGGCAAAGGCGGAGGCGGTGAGTTTGCTTGATGGGGATGAGGACTTGTGCATTGTGTTTGAATGAAGAACATTTTATATATATATATATATATAATAAAAGGACAAAAGAAAAATGTGTAAATAGAAGTGAAAGTGGGATGAAAACATGTGGTCAAAGTAAAGAAAGGAGAATGAGAAGGGTGAACACTATGTTATTCCTACCTCTCTTTCGTTTTATTTATTTATTTATTTGTACTTTTCCATATATTGTATCTTTATTGACTGATGTATTTGTCTTATATATATATATATATATATATATATATATGATGGGTTCTCTAACGTTTTGCTCTTTTTTTTTTTTAGTGTGTGTGTGTGTTTTTTCTAGAACAAAGAAAATAACAAAAGAACTTTTCTTGTGCGAGTTTATTTTATTCCTTTTAGGGACTTAGCATTGCGTGGATCTCAGCCGATACTCTGAAGAAATTATTCTGCGCATATAGGTATAAATAAAAAGAAATATATATATATATATATATATATATATAATTGAGCGGCCCATTCACTTTATTCTTCGTTGTGTAATATTAGTACATATTACTTCTGCTAATGGTCCGTCTCTGGCGTTCCGTGTGCCAGGGCACTTTTTTATCTCTTTTTCTTTTTTCTCTGCTGTGTGGTGCCGCGCCTCTCCCGCGTTATCACATAGACCTCAGCGGTCCGCCACTTGCGCTTGGGACTCTCATGGCGAACATGGCAAGCGCGGAGGGAGACACTGCGGGGCACAGTAACTCTTTTGCGGCCGAAGTGACGCCGCGAGTTCGGGATGGCGTATTGGGCGCTCCGGTTTACTCTAAAATGAACGATGGCCATATACACATCACTGTCGAAGGAGACGCACGTTATGTAGTTGAGTTTAATGGTCGCCCACTGCATGTGGTGAATCTTGTAGCACAACTTCTTGAGAACCGCTACGACCCGCGTGTCCCGCCGTATAATTGTTTTGGGCTTTATTTAAATGTGGAAGTTCGCCCAAAGGCGAAAAATTCGCGAAAAAAAAATTCTCGCAACCAAACTCCATTGTATACGGATGATGCCTCGTTGGAGAGCGCGTGGTCTTTGTTTTGGAACTCCACGGCAACGATACTCGACAACAGTGCCTTTTGCAATGTGCTTCCCACAGTAATGATGCGCATGAGTCCAACAGAAGAGACGCAACCGTATTATTTAATTGTGACTTCACGTCGTAGGGCTTCCGCGGCATTTTTCAATAGCACCTGTGAAATGCGTGTGTTCCTACAGCAATCTCTCGCGGAGCGTGAAAGCCGTTTGCAAAATATCTTTGCTCTTGCGCTTCCATTGCTTTTTCTCTTGCTCACCACCCCATACATTTTCTGGCGCATTGACCTCGCCACAAGGTATCTCGGTGACATTGACATTGTGGAGTGGATCTGGTTCCCCGCCTACACCGTCCGCAATGCCGTGATCCGTACGGCGCTTGCATTGTATATGTGTGTGGCTGGTTTCGCCGCACGTCGCCGCGAGCGCCGCGAGCAATCCGCACTCGCCGCCCAACACGAGCGCATTGTCGCGGAGGCCCAGCGGCACCGCACTGTCCCCGCAACAGGCACAGCCCTGGACCCCCAAGCCCCGGTGCCCCCAGTGGCCCCAATGACCCCCGGAGCCCCAGTGCCCTCAGTGGCCTCAATGCCCTCAGTGCCCTCAGTGCCCTCAATGCCCTCAGTGCCCTCAGTGGCCTCAGTGGCCTTGGCCCCGGTGCCCCCAGTGGCCCCCGGAGCCCCGGGCGGGGGGCGGGACGAGCGAGTGGCGGCGGGGTCCAGCGCCACTGGGGGCACTGCGGTGCCGCCGGACCCCATGGACTCCGAGGCCGCAGCGGTCGGGGTGGAGATGGCGGAGAGGCAGAAACTCATTCCGCGCGCATCCAGTGGCGATCATGCGTTTCTACACACTGGGAAAGCGACAGGCACACCGCACGCGGAGCCGTCCGATGAAGGAGAGGATGAGGAGCATATTTGTCGGATTTGTCGCGAGGGAGAAGAGAAAGAACGTCTCGTGTCGGCGTGTGAGTGCGCGGGATCTGTGCGATGGGTGCATCGCGGTTGTTTGGATCATTGGCGCCTCGAGAGCGCAAAGCGTAACGTAAACAATGTAAACCGCTGCGAAATATGCAAACAACCTTTTTGTATTGGTATTCGTCGCCGTACAGTGTTGTGGCAAAGCTCGCAGCATATCTTGCGAGGCGCCATACTCGCTATGGCCGTTGTGTGTGTCTTCGCTGTAGTGACTATCTCCACGCACGCAACACTTGGAGAAATGTCTTGCCGCACCCCGTGGCGTACGGTTGCATACAGCACGATGTTTGACGTTGACGGTATTGTCTTTACGGTATATGTATACATTATGCTTGTGCTGCTGGCGGCTTTTGGATTTGTGACGGTGTACAGTGGCTGGCACACAGAATCAGATACCATCCTGCATGTACGGCAGTTCCAGACACTACCTCACTTCTTTACACGCGGAAACATAGCGCGTCTAGTCGCGGCCTACCTGATCTGTTTCATCCAAGTTCACTCATTTGGTTATTTGATGAAACTCTTCCTGTACCGCACAAGTGGTGTGGTGTGGAACTGGGAAGCCTCTCCCTCAGTGGGCACAATACTGTATCTGGTGTATCTTGCCTTTGGCGCAAAAGTAATGCGTGGCGTGAGGCGCGGCCTGGCGCGGTGGCGGCGGTGGCGGCGGCGGCGGCACGGGGACAATACATTAGAGAACGTCGTCGTAGTCATTGACATGTCGCGCGGGGAGAGGCCGCACGCCCCGCCAAGCGGGCAGTCGCAGCCAACAGAGGAGAGAGAGAGAGAAAGGGGGGAAGAGAGAGGAGAGAGAGAAGGAGAGGAGACGGGGGATGAATATGTCCCGCGGCAAATTCGTGCCGTAGAGTATTGCCCGCGAAGACCTGTTGGATAGCACACAGGCGAATATATAAAGAATTCTTTATTATTTTTTTTTTTTTTCTATTGATGTTGGTGTTGTTGACGGTGTTTGTTTTGCTATGACCGTGCGTTTGTGGTCATGTATTTACATATGTTTTATGTGAGTGTCTGTGCGTCGTTTTTTTTTTTGTTTTGTTTTTGTTTTGTTTTTCTTTACGTTACTGAAATGGAGTGAAAGTTATGTGACAGTATGAGCCGGTTGCGCAAGTCTCTGCGGCTCATAGAAACTCGGAAGAGAACTTTGAATTCTTTTTCTCTCCCCGTTACACTTACATTTGGAGTTGTCACTCTCTCATGTGCATTGTGGAAGCGATGGGGATTCACATTTCATGAAAGAAGGAGAAGGAAAGATTAAAAAGAAAAAAAAACACTTAACGAAAAGGAACAATTTGTTTTTTAAAGAGAGATAAAAGGTTTGGAAAGATAAAACAAAAAGAAATTGATTATTAATGCGAAAAGAAAAAAAAAATGTTATGAAAAACAAAGAAAAAAAATGAGGCAAGTAGGAATATTTATAAACTCATTTTTTTTTGTTGCTTTTGTTTTATTTTCCCCATCTGTTTTTTTTTTTTTTTTTCATTCTTTATCTCTCATTATATATCTTTCTTCAGTATTGTGCTTCATTGCATCCTTTTTTTTTTTTTTTTATGTTTGACACTCATAAATGCATTTAAAGTGCAAAGTTATACATTTCTATTCTGCGGTCCTGTCTCATTATAATATTTTGTTTGCCTCTAGTTTAAGAGAATAGTCCACTGAACCATTTGTATTGTTTTTTTTTTTCTTTTTTTTTTTATTATTTACACAAAATTACTTTTGCTGTACATATTATGCACATTAAGAACATACTTTTTTTTTTTACCACCGCCAATGGGTATTTGCTGCACCACTGTGGATCAATCGCATGTTGGCATTTTAGAGACCTGTGGTGCCTTCAACTCTGTTGCGGGTCCTGGCTTTCACTGCATTCTCCCATGGACTCTTCAAGTCGGGACACTTTCTATGCGACTCATTGAGCACAGCTTTGCCGTGCGCTCCAAGACCAAAGACAATGTCTTTGTGGACCTCCGGGTTACACTGCAGTTCCAGGTGATTCCCACCCATGCGTTTGCGGCGTACTACAGTGTAAGCAATCCACTGGCGATTATTCAAAGTTACGTGGAGAATGCCATTGAAAAGCGAATTCCACTTTACAATTTGGACGCCCTCTTCATTGAACGTGGGACACTCTCGCAGCAAATGAAAGACGAGACGGACTCCCAAATGATCGAGTACGGCTGGGACATGGTCTCCGTACTCATCACCGAGATCGACCCCGGGCGCGGGATCACAGAGGCGATTGATAGCATTCAGAAGTATCAGCGATTGCGCGTGGCGGCTGTGGACGAGGCGGAGACAAAAAAACTTTTGCGTGTGCGCGCGGCGGAGGCGGAGTGCAGAGCGCGACGACTCGCAGGTGAGGGATTGGCGGAACAAAGAAAAGCAATCGTCGCGGGTCTGCGAACATCTGTGGGGGAAATGCAAAGAGAGCTCCATGGGCTTAGTAACGATGATGTGCTCAAGTTGCTCATGCTGAATCAGTACTATGAAACCATGAAGAGTGTGTCGGAGAACAGTGGTGGGAGTACGTTATTTATGAACGGCGGCGGGGGTGTGAATACCATTGTGAAGGAAATTTCGCGCAGTGTGTTAAGTACAATGAAATAGAAAAGCTGCAAAAGAGGGGAAGTTGAGGGGTTATGGGGTGAAGTGGAGTTATGTCATTCTTTGAGGAATTTTGTGTAGAGAGTGTCCACTGAGATGGGAGTACGTTCTCTTTCGAATGGGTACTTATCGTATTATATCTTTTATCTTTTTCCCCCCAAAAAAAAAACTCCTTTACATCATTTGAATGTGTAACAAAGGGAGCGGGCAGTTTTTGTTTTTGTTTTTGTTTTTTTCCGTAAAGGTGTTCTTTTGCATTAGAGTTTTGTATTTTGCCCTTTCCACTTCCCCCGTGTACCTTTTGATCTTTTCTCTCTCATCGCGGGGTTTTTTTTTTTTCCTCAGAGTAGGAAGACGCCTTTAAGCGGATGCTTCGTACATAGTTATGGATACATTCCTCACTTTGTCTCTAAAGAGTTCTTCTGCTGTTAGCGGTTGTCATGGACAGAGTATTGCGGTGCGGTTGCAACTTCAGATAACTCAGAAATGTTTTTGATATCTTTTTTTTTTTTTGTGTCTCTTTATATTATCTTTGAGGATTTATAGGTAAGGGGTAGGTCGGACCGTGAGTATTATGCATATATTTATATATATATATATTTATATATATTTATATATTCGTATGTATTCCTTCCGGGTGTTATTCCATTGGAGTTTTGAGTCATTGTGGACAAATTAAATACATTGATTGCATTGGCGTTATACCTGTGTAAATTATTTAAGTTTTACTTTTTTTTTCTTTTTCTTTTTTTTAAAAGGCCTAATATTCGAAAGGCACAAATCAGGTATTGAGGTATCCCGCACAATTATCACGGAAACTTCAGAAACTCTGCTCCTAAGATCCAACTTGAAAAAAAAAAATAAAAAAAGAAAACATAAATAGAGAGAGGCGAAGAGTTCTTTATTGATACGATAGTCTTGTGGCATTCGTCTCTCTCTCTTTGTTTCAATGGAGTCCATCAATGCGTGGCGTGCGATGCTTTGCACAGAGGACCACAGCGCCAGTGATGCGGAGCGGACTGTCCTTGCGCTCATAGACCAATTCCTCGACTCCGCCACGGAAGACATTACGGATGACTTTATGAATGAATTCGTCAAGTGGACGAGTTTGTATTTTATGTATCGCATGGATGAATGCGGGGAGGAGCCACGGCGACGTGAGGAAATTGTTTTTTTAGCCGCACACTTATCTTCCCCCGCCCTGAGCTCACGCCGTGCCACGATTGAAGACCTCACCAAGCGGTTTCTCTGCACACGTGCGTTCCCTTCCTCGCCACAGGATCTCTTCACGGAGTACTACGATGGAATTAGAACCCAACGCGCACAGTATAACGCACAGTACGACTTGGCAGAAGATGCGACAAGTGCGCTTGGGCTTGCCCCTTTGCCAATTCTTGAACAAGACAAGCGTCGTGGTTTTTATGATGGAATGCTTTGTGTGTCCCCTTCTCTCGGTGGCGATATCGTGCGCTCTATCATTGCGCATATCTCGAAACAAACCATTACACTTCTTTTATCGCGTGTGACACTGCGGCTGCGTTTGTCCAATCCGTTGCCTTTACCAGAGAATGTTATTTCCGGTTACACCTGTGACAGCTGCTCGCGCAGGTCTATCACTGTGGCATTTCAAGCCACTTCTCCCGGAAACGTGCGCAGCACTGTGTCCTTATACGATGACTGTCGCGGGTATGATATGTGCATAACATGTGTGGTGTACTTTGTACACAAGTTGCTACTTCGCCTGCGGCCTGCATTCACCGCGCCACCGTCCCTTTCTCGTCGATTTATTGCGCACAATGCAAAGCTTCACTTGCACTCCGCCACTCACAGCGGTACTTTTGTGCAACTGCGTGCGTCTATTGCCCCACAGAGTGCGCGATTGTGTGTGTGGGAGATCCCAGCGACAAGACATTCCAATGAAGAAGAGCCTTGGTCACTGCCACTGCCACCACGCGATTGGAGTGAAATGTGTCACGTGCGCTCTGCGGCTCCAAAGACTGTACATGGCACTGATGACATTTGCGCGGTATGTCTATGCCCACTGAGTGAAAGTGATGAAAACGGTGCCGTGTTAGAAACCGCATGCGGTCATACATTTCACGCGTATTGTTTAGAGCGAACGCAGTTGATGCCTACTGGGCCCAAGTGTCCGCTATGTCGCAGTCCGGCATATCATGAGTACATGACAGAGTGTTGTACCTACAACGCGGAACTCACTCTGCGTGAGTGTCAGTCACTCGCCGTGGAAGAGAATTCGGTGGAAAGTAAATGTTTGGATTGCACATTATCAGTCACATCTGTGGGCGTTGCCGTACTATTGACGAATCAGTACACGAATCCGACAAACATTGTAGCATGCGAGGTGATTCGACTGTATCCAGGAAGTCTTATGAGCAGAGAGTTTCAATCAACGCACACAGGTATGGAAGTGTTGCCTTTCTTCAACACTTCGTAAGAGTACAATGGATTCGCTGATGGATGTATTAGTAGTTGAAATTTTTTTTTTTGTTTTTGTTTTTTTAAGATTATGTTTCTACTTCTCTTTTTTCTTTTTGCTTTTTTTTTTTTTCGTTTTTTATGTGTGCGAATGAAGTATGATTTTTCGATGTTCTTTTATTTGTGAATTTTTTTTTTTTTTTTGCTGTTGTCACATGCAAATACGAGCTGCACGTGTAAAAACGATTGTATTGTATCGGTTGAAACAAAAAGAGAGACACACACACATATGTGACAAAAAAAGGAAAGAAAAAGAAAATGTATCAACCTATGCGTGTTTTCTTTGCTTTAATTCTATAAAACGGAGTCTGTAGTTATTTTTATTCTCCTTTTTTTTTTTTTTAATTTGGTACAGACTCCATAAATTTTAGCTATATAGTTTTATCAACACACACACACACACACACAATATATATAAAAAAAAAAAAGAGTCGTCTTGACTATATCGTCTTGTTCACATGAATAGAACATTGTGAAGGGAAGACTTCTTGAGCTGAATGGGTTTCCTTCAACTCTTGTGATCCTTTCTATACCTCTATTCACATTCCGTTTTAAGAGATCATTCGGTGTAAATACATTTCTATATATATATATATATATATATATTGTGTATCTATTGTTGAGGGGATAAAACCATCTTGGATAACACTATATACCATGCTGTTATCGCATTCTTCGGCGTCGTACCTAAGAACAGTTTCTTCTTTTACGGTTTGCTATGAGGGCAGTACCGCCACCATTAGGATTAGTGTGTATACACACGTCAGCAGCACACGAGCAGCAATAGATGATCCATGAAAATTGCTTCACACTATTCTGCGTGATTACTTATAATAGTGCTTTTATTACTATTATTCTTATTCTTATTATTGTACGCACTCCTTTGCTGTGCTGAGAAGAGGCTCCACCAATCTCGCATTCAATAAATATAATTGCGCACATGCGTGGCGTCGCCAACAAGACAATGCAAAGGCAGGGTAGTAAAGCTACAATAAAGATGCAAATACCACAAGCGGGAGGTTCTTCACATTCTATTCTAATGTAGAATCTCCGCCGTGTACACATCATCTTAATTCCGTCGATTACAGACTACCCTATGGATACCTTCAGAGATTTATGTTTGGCAAATAATATATACGTTATACCTTTTTCTTTTCATCCATTGGTCCATCAATAATATTCAATAAGATTATTATTTAGGAGAAGGGAAGAGGAGGAGGAGTGGTGGAATGTTGCATTGTCAAAGCGGCTTTGTGTTATTGCCCAGTAATGCCCTAACGGCTAAGGAGAA
>JASANW010001205.1:0-20207 GCA_030849725.1 Trypanosoma boissoni
TGAAATTACCTGACAATGCCCATATTGGTTTGACAGAGCTATAATCACCCGGTTTACGCTAAACTGTAATATAATTTTTGGTCTATGTGTATATTTGGTTTAAGGTGATTGCCTTGTAGAAAAGTAAATACCTTGATTATTTATTTATTTTTTTCTTCTGATAGTGTACTAGGTGAATAAAAAAGGTAAAGAGAAAAGAAAAAAGTGACGGAAGGGGAGCGTGGAAGGCGGAAACATCATAAAAAACCTCTGCTGATAATATAAATCGTCAGATATAGGTTTTACGTTTTATTTCCTGAATTCCATTTGCATTTTGCGCGTTTCTAGGGAAGTTATTGATACTCTTAAACACCTTATTGTTTTCCTTGCTTTGAAGGTGTTTTTTGCTTTGTTTGCCTCTCAACGCTACGAAGTGGTATTCAGACGATGTCGTGTAATTGCTGCTATGCTTGTTATGGAGAGATCGCTGATATTGTTGCAGGTACAGATGGCCTTTATCGCCACCAGTCCAAAGGTGGAGATGCATTACTTTTGCATCGCATTTGGCGGAGTGTTGGAGCTGTTGTAGAAGACAAACTCCTTGAAACGAGATCATGTATCATTGTAGATTTCCTTCATGCTAGTATAAAAGTGCAAAAAATTTGCTTTTATGACGGAGTGCGGACATTTTACAAGCCGCAGCTTGTTCTTCTTCCAGACTTTTTATCCAAGTTTCACTTGGCGAACGTGCTTACCATGCACGATGCACACTACCATGCAACTGTGCCGAGTATTTTACCTGTCTCAACTGTGGCAGCTCTTGCTGGTACTGATCGGTTCATCGTTGGTGCGGCTATCAGCGATTCAATTCGTGAGATTGGCAAGTATCTTGTACGTAATCGCCGCACTGTACTTCGCATTGACGTTGGTGTCGCGGTATTGGAGTTTCAAGGTCGAGAGTACCGTATAAAGTGGTCTGATGAGTTTTTGGAGCGCTTAAGGAAGGTCGTTGATCCATCTGCAATTGTATCGCCGTACGATCCTCCACCCATTCCCAAAAATGCGACAGGATGTCGCAATCAGACCGGATGTATTTCAAAGGATAGTTTCCATGAGTCGCTATTAAACACAATCGAACGTGAGAAGCGTTTATCAGTGGTAGATATGAATGATGCGAAAGGAGGGTCAGGATTGCGTCAGTCACATTGGTAAAGAGAAGAATTTTATATTGCGATGATAAGACAATGATGAGGACGATGATGATGTACATGTGTAGATGAAGAAATCTATAGAAATGACATTCCTGAGGTCATTTTGGGTTTATTAAAACTCTCACAAACTTACAAAACTTTACTTGAATGTTGAAAAAGCATGTATTGCTCTTTATTACTTAATTTTACCTCATAGTTGTTGTTAATTATTTACTCTTTTGTAGAGTTGAAGTACGGAAAACTTTTTTTTTTTTTTTTACCTTTCATTTTGTTTTAAAATTGAGGAGAGCCACTTGTTAGTGATAAGTTGACTAAAGAAGTGAATTGGCATGCGACCATATCGTGGTGCCCCCGGTTTCTCACCCAACGAAGAAGAGCCACAGGCTACTCAACCGTTCTATAATCCACACCATCAACAGCAGCAGATGCAGATGCAGCAGTATTCTCTTCAGCAGCCAAATCACCATCGACAACAACAGCAACATCAACACCATCAGCAACAGCAGCAGCACCAGCCGGGGATGCGCAATTTAGTGGGACATGGAGGTGCAGCGTCCTCTCAACCCCGGGATAGTTTCTATCCCTCAGGCCCCGGTATGTTTCCCTCGTATCAGCGTGTTCACCACCATCATCATTTTCATCATCATCATCATCAATTGTCGCAAAACCAGCAGCAGCAGCAGCAGCAGCAACAGCATCCGACGGTCATCTACAATGATATGGCACACTCCCAAAGGCCTCACGCGCAGGGTTATGGAGCCGAATATTCCTTTCAGCATCAAATGCAGTACCAGCCACAGCCCTATTATCGTGAAGGATATCGCGGCGGTCGGGGGCGTGGCGGACAGCGCAGGGTCCAGGGCGGTAGTCACCACTACCACGGTGGGGGCGACTCCCGTGAATCGTACTTCGTCGTTCATCTAAAGGATTTTGCGGAACTTCAACAAGCAGGTCGACGGGGTTCGCTGCGCGAGTCCTTATCCCCCGCCCTGTTGACTAGGATGAGACACTGTGCTGCTGGAGGCTGTCTAAAAATTCTTGTAATCATAGGGAAGAAGAGTCTTGCCGCGTGTATGTCCGTTCCGCGCTCTTCGGACGATGTCATTTTGTCTTTTGATGTAGCCACTGAATTTCTCGATGTGCGGCATGTCCCCTGTGACGACGGGGTGAGCCTGGTCGACCTGGAAGATGGGTCCCACGTTGCGCGTCACGTGTACAGCAACCTTCGCGTGGCCTTGTCGCAGTTGACATTTTTTGACAAGGAGCCACAGATGGGTGAGTCTCCCATAGACCTTCAGGCTCCTGCAACAACACTTCTAAAGGACGTAATAACCAGTCGCCCCGTCTTCAACGCGCTCTTCGCCGCCCTCGAGCAAGAGGACGAAGCTGCTGACGATCTGTGGGCGCGGTTGCTTGCCTCGCCTCCATCCACCGCCTGCGACACGTCGGACACGGCGCCACAGCCGCGATCTACAGCTGGTCCGCCACTTCTCCCCTCGCGAGGAGTGGGACTGCTGGCTAGTGTGCAGGGAACGCGGCTCTTCACGCTGGCAACGGCACAGCCACGGAAGCGTGAAATACTGTTCCGCCTTCTCCAGAGTGTCCCTGCAACTCAGTTGCAGGCGTCTGAGCCACGTACGGAGTGTTCCCCCTGCGATCTCTTCATTAGCCTCTTCTCTGGCATCTTGACCGCACGCTTTTTGTTTGAATGCTTCGGCCTTGTGGATGCCCCTTCGGAGCATTGCGAGGCGGAGGTGGGCATTCTCTGTACTGGATTCGAGCGCCTTGGACTGCGTGTGATCTGCTGCGACGGTGGGAGTTTCACGACGACGGCGCTGGTAAGGGCCCTCTGCCCGAGTCGCTTTTGCATGGGGCAGCGCAGCGGCAATGCCTCCAGTGGCGGTGGGGGAAAGCGAGGGCGCGAGGCGGAGACACCGAAGAACGACGAAGCGGACGACGTGCAAGGCAGCCCAAAAGAAGGGCACAGCAAGGATGCGTCTGTTTCCAATACACGTACGGGGAACGATGTGCAGTTGACTGAGGAGCCATCCGGGTGGGCCCTATTTCATGCCGCAGCAAGGGCATTTGTTGTGGGAAGCATTCCACCAACTTCCGTTGCTCAGGAAGAGACAGTCGCTCGGCGGGTCAAGCTGCTTACACAGCACGTCGTCGCATGTCGCGCTGTTCAGAGCTTTATTCCATTCTTTGTTGACGCGGTTGTTCGTGCAGAAGTGAAGCGACAAAGCGCTCCAGAGGTTGATTTACCTGAACAGGAAAAACAATTTGACGATGATTGCCAAGTATTCCTTATGGAAGTTACGAATCAAATAGGGTTACTTGTAAACCACAGCTACGGAAATTACGTGTTGCAGACGGCAATCACGGAGATGGCGGGGCGCGCCACACCAGGAACTTCAATTCAGTCGATATTACAAAAAGCTTTTGATGCTCTCCAGCAGTCAATCTTTGAGGTGAGTGTTCAAAAGTTTGCCTCAAATTGTGTGGAGACGGCCATAACCGCTAGCAGTGCTCTCCCCAATGGAAATGAGATTGCTCTGCAGTTCGCACAGGGGCTGCTTTCAGAGGGCCCTGAGCGAATGGCCAAAGTCGCGCTGCAGCAGTTCGGCAATTACGTCGTGCGCCGCCTGGTCGAGCGCCTCACCGCGATGGCGACACGGAAACTGTCTGTGACCGATGATGAGCATCAGCGTGCAGTGGGACTTGAGCAGGAGTATTTTACTCTGCTCTCAGCGCAATTTCACCAACTGCGGAAGACTTATTACGGTAGCGGGTTGCTTGCTTGGGTACAAACCCAGCGAGACCGCATTCATTCACCCACTTTGGAGTCATAGCCCTGGTGTGCAAAAGGTACAAACTGGAGACAAAAGCTTACGTATTTCATGCATATTATAACTAAGGGGAGAAGAAAAAAAATATTGTTTTTTTCAGTAAACTTCGATCCTTTATGGGGATGGAGAAGAAGGACGATAGTGGGTTGTCAAAAAAGGGGGGAAAGGAAAGAAATGCAAAAGAACAGTATCAGAGAGGGGTGGAGTATTGAGAGACAAAGAAACAGGACGAGGAAAAAGGGGGTGACAATAAAATGCACCTTGTGGCAGATATCTAGTTGCAGGAATAGGCTGAGGTTCCTTAATTGACTGCTGCTACAATGTTTCTTTAACCTTAGAGGTTTTTATATAAAGGTATGTTGTTCTTACTGTGAACCAAAAAATAATGGAACTCTAACCCAACTTCACACAAATACTAGCACGAGTCACTGTTCGTGTGCGACGCTTCAGGACTTATTTTATTTAATGGTTTGCATTGGATGTGTATGTGTGTATGTGCGTGTGTGATCGTTCCGGTTGTTCCTTTGTATTTACTCTATATCTAGGTGAAGAAATGATACTTTTTTTGTTTTTGTATTTATTCAATGTATGCCTTTTTTCTTCAAGAAAAGGCAGCTGTGTACCCTTGCTTTTTATGTGTGTTCTTTTTTTTTTTTCCGTTTTTTTTTTTTTTTTGTGATCACTTTCTGGTTCTTCTCTTGATCCTTATTTAGTTGTGTGTTGTTGTTTTTTAGGTCTTCTGTGAGCGAGAGTGCTATCTCTTGTTTGGTTTTAAAAAAGGCGTAGTGCCGTTCTATATATATATATATATACATTTTAAAGTAATTTAAACGTCTGAGCAGCTTTTACTGGTGAGCCATGAGCTATCCCTTGTTTGTTGGTGACTTTTCCGACGACAGGGAGAACTACGAGGAGGAAGTGGAAGAGGAAGTCTTTCCATGGGTTACGTGGTTTTGTGAGATAAAGGGCAATGAGTTCTTTTGTGTTGTGGACAGAGAGTTCATAGATGATGAGTTTAACCTCACAGGACTCTCGAATATGGTATCCTTCTACCACTACGCGCTAGACCTCATCTTAGACCTCGAGACCCAGGACAGCGTTCGCCTCACCGATGAGCAGCAGCGCCTTGTGGAGGCGTCTGCCGAGACGCTCTACGGGCTCATCCACGCCCGCTTCATCATGACCCAGCGCGGGCTGAAGCTCATGGAAGAAAAGTTCGCACAGGGCGAATTCGGTCGCTGCCCCCGAGTCTTTTGCGGCGGCCAGGCGGTGTTGCCAGTAGGACAGAGCGATGTTGTGCGGGAGAGCTCTGTGAAGCTGTTCTGTCCCAAGTGCCAGGAAATATATTATCCGCGTGCATCGCGTCACCGAACACTTGACGGGGCTTTTTGGGGGACATCATTTCCACACTTACTTCTTTTGCAGATGCGCGAGTGCGGAAGGAGCATTGCGAAGCCGTGGCAGCAGTACGTCCCTCGTATCTATGGATTTCGCCTCCGCAATAAATGTCAGGAGGTGACAGAGACTAACAACGATGTGAACGTTGCTGAGGACAATGAAGACGCCAAGGACGATGAAGAAGACGAAAAAGACATTAAGGAATTTATAGGTCAACCGGGTGCTCCTGGCGGCGACGTGCCATTGAAACCCCAGCGACGGTTGCACAAAGACATCATCCCTGATGTGGAAACCGGTGCGCACTAAAATTGGCATTTGATAAATCGAGTCACTTTCACTCTGCTCGGTATGTTTATGGAATCTTGGCGGCGGTGTTTGTGGATATCCTCTTGTCTTCCACTTCACGTATGAGGAATGTACTTTTACCACATGCACAATTTTTTAAAAAAGCATAGTGTGGTAAATGTAACATAGATATGGAGGAAGGAGTGAAAAAGAAAATCTAAAAAATCGCTGATGCAAGGGGTGCAAGTACTCAAGTTACGTTATGAAGTGAGGAGAGGACAACAGGGTTACAAATGTCGCCTGCAAATCAGAAAAATAAACGAAGTGGTCGGTTGATGAGAGTTCTGGAAAAACAGAAACAAAAGTCGTATAGAAAAGAGAAAAAAAAACTGATAAGTAGAAGCAACAACAACAAAAAAAGACAAACAGTGGAAATCAAAAACTATGAACCAGGACTGAGAGAACGAATAAGGGAATAAAGTAAAAATGAATAATAAAACAAAGCAAAAGAGGACAACACGAATAAATGAGTTTAAAGGGAATTATTAGATGGTGTTGCTGTTTTTCTTTTTTTTTCGCATCGTATCTTTACTCTCAGATCCTCGGTTGTGGAAATGGAAATTAAAAAGAAAAGTGCAAATGATAAGTGACTAGGAAAAAAAAATCAAACGAAGTAAGGTTGAAACTATCATAGGGCCCTATGTACTATTTTAGCACCTCTGATAATTTATGTTTTTTTTATTTTCCATTGTAAGACTTTTTTTTTCTGCGCTTTTACTGTTTGCTTGAACTTTATTATTAATTATTATTATTCTTCATATGCTGGTATGGTGCTCTAGTAGACGGTCAACGCAACTGATAGTTTCTTGTTGTTGTTTTTTCAATTTTATTTAAAGAGGGTGAATGAAAGAGAGAGAGAGAGATAATAAAAAAAAAAATAACGAGGGAACGAAAGTGTGTCTCGAGAATGAATTTGGGCGGTGTTGATGGGCCTCCATCTTTTGTTGTACGGCTCTTTTACTTTGGCTTCTAGAGGAGAGGTGTAAAAAAAAAAAACAGAAATGCTTATTGTCTTCTAGAGTGGTGTCTTATTTTGTGTTTTCAGTTACGTTGTGTCGTCCAGCTCTATTAAAAAATTCAGATGTGTTACTGCTCTACAATTGTTTTGCTCGCTACTTTTCTGGGAAATGTTGAGGTTTTGTGCAATAACCATCTTTTACCATTTATACTTTTTTTTTTTTTTCTTGTTGCTGTTTCGTTTTCCACGTATTCTATTTATCTATTGTTGTTGCCTGTGAACAAAGCTATCGCTGAGAATTTCTGGAGTGAAGAATGGAGTCTTCGCGCGCAGATTCCCAGGGAGAGGGGAGCCACCAGCGCCCACGCCATGCGGAGCGCGAGACTCGTAAGTTTCCGCCAAACCGCAAGAGCCGCCGCCGCGGGCGCCCCGATAACGCTTCGCAGGACGAGAGAGAGAATGCAAAGCTCCCGCGCAAAGAGACCAAAGAGCACTCAAGTTTCTTCGAGCTCCGCCGTGCGCTGGCGGACGGACCTGCTGTTGCCTCGTACATTGATGAGCATCAGGGCACGCGTATGCGCAATCAGAGGCACATGAACAGTTTTTTCCAGGCACTCAGCAACTGCCGGGACGATCTTTTTGAGAACATTACACAGCAGCACAAGCCGCAGGTGCACTTGGCGCTGGAGCGCATGTTTGAGTTGTACTCCTCCGGCAAAGTTCCCATGTCGCTCCAGGCGCACGAGTTTCTTATTCGCTGCGAGCAGCACGGCGTGCGCAAGGCGGAGTGGTATGCCGATGTGGCGCAGCCCGACAGCAGTGCGGCAGTTCCCGGCGACAGCGCCCCACTCCTGTCGCCGTGCGATCTCCTGCGCCGCTTGGCCGCCATCGACGCGCGTGGCCGTCTCGAGCGCCTCATTGAAATGTGCGGGACGCCCGCGGACCTCCGCACGTGCGCGCGCAAGCTCTGCGCGGCCGACCGCTCGGCGCTCGACTACACGACGACGTGCCGGCTCGTGAGCAAACTCGCCTCGAAGGCGCGGCGGGTCTTCGGGGCGAGTGCGTCGGAGTCCACTGTGTCGCCGTCGGACCGCGCGGCCATTGGCGAAATGTTTGAGGCGCTGCTGGAGGCGACGCGGCGGGCGCTGGACGCGCGGGGGGCGCTGGAGTCGCGGCAGCAGCCGATCGCGCGGCTCTCGCGGCTCGCGGAGTGGTGCGGCGGCCGCGGGCTCGTCGAGTCCCCGCAGCTCGAGGCCGTCGCCGCGCTCGGCACGCAGGCCGCGCAGGACATGACCGCACAGGCCGCGCAGCTCGAGGCCGTCGCGCGGCTCAAGGGACTCCCGCAGGGCGACGACGCGGCGGCGCGCGCGGCGATCAATGACATGTGGCGCGAAGCGGAGCGCCGGTTGGAGCCGCACAGCCCGGACGTGCTCTCCGCCATCGCGCTCGCGTGCAAAGGGCTGTCGGAGGAAACGCGAGAACTGGCGGCGGAGCGGCTTGTGCGGACGCAGCGGTGGATGGCGGAGAGCGGCGGCGGCGAGCTCCCGCGTCGCGCGCTGCGGTTTGTCAACGAGGTCCAGTCGCGCCTCAAGCAGGAGTCCGTGCGGCGTATGCTCGCAGAGCAGGACAAGGAAAAGGAGGAAGCGTGAGTGCAGATAAAGGGAGAGTGCAATATATATATATATATATATTTATATTTAAACCAAAGGTGTGTGTGTGTCTGTGTTGTGGGGAGATGATCTTGTTCTAATACTTTTTTCGATTAAGCGTATACATGCACAGACGAAAGAAAGAAAAAAAAAAAAACAATGGGAACGAGCGTGAGAGAGTGGAGAAAAATGTCCTTGAGTCTTGTTAACTTGGACATACTTTCTTTTCTTTTTCTTCTATTAGTCTCTGAGTGTGACTTCCTCAATCAGGTCTGTCTTTTTTTTATGGGGTTTTCCCTAAACGCATTTATGTAGGCACAGATATGTATCTATACGCTTTTCTTTTTGTTGGGTTTTATGTGTCTCTGTGTGTGAGATTATATATTTTTTCTTTTCTTTTTGTCTCTCTGACACTATCATTTCTGCTTACGTAAGGAAACGCATGAACTTGGACCGTCTGAACACGGGCCTTGTGCGCGTGGCGAGTGTGCGGTCGTACCCGGCGCAGCGCCGCCACCCGCTCCCGCGCCGCACGAGTGGCCGCGTTTTTCGCATTGGTGCCCTCCACAGCAAAGAAATGACTGACGCGATGCTCGAGCGCAACCGCCGCGGATTTGTGAACAGCCAAGTGAACACCGTTGCCCACGCGCCGTCGCTCTATCACTGGCTCTTTCACCGCTGCGGCATTGCGTTTGCGGAGGCGCGTGCCCTCGCGGCTGCGGGCGCGCTGAGCGTTGCCGGTGCCCCCGTTGCGGCCGCGGCACTTGAGCGGCAGTTGGCGTGGCAGGACTTTGCTCAGCTCGACGTGCGGATCCGCACGGGCGACGAGGCGGCGTGGGCACCTGTGCTGAAGCGCGCACTGCATCGGCAGTATCTTTTGATGTATGCCCGGCCGGGCATCTCGATTACGTCGGATGCTGCAAACCCGCGCAGCTTTGTGCATCGTGTCACGCCGCTCGTGGGCAGTGCGGCGGCGATTGGAATGAATGTTCTTCGCCCAATCGGATTTATGGACGGGATGCGTGGCATTGTGCTCGCAACGAATGACGTATCGATGGTGCGGTACTGGAACAATGAGTACCTTGGGAATTACGGTGTCTTTGACGTGCGCTTTCGCCGCGGTGTGCCGGGCGAGGCGGTACGCGAATTGGCTGCGGGTGTTCAGGCAGAACTTGAGGCGCGCGTGCGACCAAACATTCCGCGTGATGTGGAGCTGCCGTGCACGTGTGAAGTGGACACAGCAGGACCGGCGCGGTGGCTGCAGGTGCGTGGAGAGATGCATAACGAGCGCATTGTGCTAAGAACGCCACTATTCCCGTACCGCTGCGCCACGCGTATTCGTCGTGCGGGTGGGATTGTGACAATGACGCGCGCTGGGCCCTTTGCGTTACCACCAGCGCTTCCGGAGGCAAAGATGCGGCCGCTTACTCCGGAGGAACTTGCGGTGATGTTCACATTTGAGCGGCGACTCAAGACGAACAGACTTGTTCTCAGTCTGCGTGAGTTTGACGCGGACAAGGAAGAGGGTGAAATGCCACAGGTCGCCTAAGCACACGCGGTGAACTATACAAAAAGGAAACGGATCGAGGAGAATTAGTTAAGGTGCATTATGAGAAAATGAGAAACGGAGAAAAGAAGAATGAAATGCAAATGTGTTTTGTTATGTTTGTGTTTCATCGTTTGACGCTAGTTTATTATTTTGCTTTTACTTTGTATTATATATTTAATTTTACTTATCTTCCCCACACACCCCCACACACACACGTTGCTATTTCTCTCTGTAAATAGATTCTATTCTCCACACCGTGGTTGACACACCATCGCGTCGCCCCCCTCCCTCTTCTCCCCTCTCCGCAGTACTTTAGGCGCATCGACGAAACACTTATGTCGTGGGCGGCCCTCGCGCACAAGGCGAAGGACGTCGCACAGGCGACCGCGGAGCCAAAAAAAATTGTTCTCGCGCCCGCCGACAACTCCGACGCGGGCGGTGCGCAGATCCGCCATGCCGGCATCGGCGAAGATGGCGGTCCGGCGGTCCCTGCATTCCGCCAGGGACTCCTTGTGCTCGACGCCAACGCGTTCATCAAGCGCATGGACGAGCTCGGGGAAATGGCGGATGCGCTCGTGACAACCGCGCAGGTCATTGCGGAGGTGCGGGATCAGGCGGCGCGTGATGCGCTGCAGCGGCTGCCGCGTGTGCTGCACGTGCTGGAGCCGTCGAAAGATTCCGTCGCGGCTGTGATGGCCGTTGCGGAGAAGACGGGCGACATGGGCACAATGAGCCGCACGGACATGCGACTCTGTGCGCTTGCTCTGGACTGCTGTCGCGCGTCTGGGGCACTGCTCGCGCCCATCGAGCCGCGTCCCGCGATGATCAATCCAAACGACGGGACGAAGATTGTGACGGACGTGCAGGAGGAGGAAGAAGCACATGCAGAAGAAGAAGAATACGAAGAAGAAGAAGAAGAAGAAGAAGAAGCGAGGGCCGATGGAGATGAAGTGCCTACTTCCAAGCCTCAGCGCAATGGTTCTGCGGTCGTACACGACGACGACGAGGGTGGATGGATCACACCAGAAAACATTCATCAGTTTGCAGGCGGCGAAAAGGTTTTGCCTGGCGAGCGCTTTGACGGCGGTGTTGCGTGCGTCACTTCCGACTATGCCATGCAGAACACACTGCTGCACTTGGGAGTCCCAATAGTTGGGCCGCGCGGCATGCGCATCCGCGAACTGCGCCACTGGCTTCTTCGTTGCACCTCATGCTTTGCAACAACAAAGGACACAACACGTCAGTTCTGCGCCTCGTGCGGGAGCGGCAACACACTCCGTCGCGTGCAGTATGTCGTGACATGCAACGGCGAGCGGCAGCTTTTCATCAACTTCCGCAAGACACTCAGCACGCGGGGGACAGTGTACAATTTACCCAAACCCCGCGGCGGAAGGAGCGGGACAAACCGCACGCTCGTCCTGCGCGAGGACCAACTTGCACACGTTATTCGTGGCACGACATCGGCGAAACTAAAGGAACGCCTTGTGGCGCGGCCGGACATCGATGATGATCTTGCGGCCTTTGGAAATGCCCCACGACGACAAAAGCGTGACCCGGCTCAGTTGCGACTGACATCTTCATACCACAAATACAATGTTAACGAAATAAAGAAGGTGCGCGCGGCACGACGAAAATGAAAGGAAAGAAAGAAAGAAAAGTGGGGAAGATCACGCATGGTAAAGGAGAGACGAGGTATAAGAAAAAAAAAATTAAGAAAGGAATGCCAAAGATGAAGAAAGAAAAAAAAAGGAAAAGTGAAGGGAAGTTATAACTCGCGCACCTATGAATCTTTTGGATCCTTGGATAAGCTTAATTTTTTGGTGAATAGCACACCACGCCGTTTAATTATTGAAAAGAATATATATATATATATATATAAGAACATCACGATTCTTGTGTGGAGTCGCCATTGTGATGTATCTAGTAGTAGTATATTGCACTTTTTTTGCTTCTCTACCATTTCATTTGTCTTCTCATTAAAAAAAAAAAAAAAAGATGAAAGGACAACCACTTTTCTTTAAATAATATTATTGTGTTTATCGTTTCTTAGGTAAAGGTGTGTGTATTCATACATTATTAAGCTTAAGGCATGAGCCGTCATCGCTTCTGGAGACGGACTGTTCGTTCCGCTACCGGTGTGCCTCTCATTTTCTGCGCAACCTTTCTTGCATACGCACGTCTCGGCACGGACACTTTTTTTTCACAGCACTGGAAGTACGCAGAGCCAGTCGTTGAGAAGCGAAGAAGTGCTCTCGGATTTGGGCCCCCGTCCCTTTCGGCGAACGAGCTGTGGTGCCTGCGTGCGTGGACCGACGCCGTGAGTCGCTTGTCGCCTTTGTCAACTGAGTGCTTCGTCCCAAATTTCATGCTGCACGGCACGTTGTGCTTTCTCTGCGGCACCGGCGAATGGGCCGACATGATGCGGGCCTTGTCGCACCTGCCCATCGCAAATGTTTCGCCGTACTTTATGGAAATCCGCCGCGAAAAGCAGGGCGACATTGTTTTTCTTCACTGCAAAGTGGAGACGGAGATCACTCTTCGCATTCCCTTTGGAGTTGGCTGGAAGTGTGTCCTTCCGTCTGTGGTGAGTCTTCAGCTTGAGCCTGTCGCGTCCCGCTGGTTCAGTCTGCGCAGGCAATACCGAATTGCAGCGGCTGAGCATCGATGGTTCGGGGGGCCGCTTGCCTCATTCCAGAGCTCTTCGCTGCGGTCTATGTGGGGAGATATTGGGGATATTGTGCGGCGCTTCAACGGTTACGCCGTCTCACAGGCTGTGTGTGCGGTCGACAATGTGAGTTCACACTTTTCGGACCTATTTATCACACACACCTAATAATATGATTAATTTCTGATAATATGGATTTTTTTTTTGTTTTTGGCCATATATTATGAGGCTCTTAGATGCTGTCACAAAGAATGCTGCAATAGGTTTTTTTTTTTTTCCACTTTTTGGATTTTCTTGAAATAATAATATCGTCCTAGTAACAAGAGATTGGTACATCAAGTAGTTTATTGAAGTAAGTTTGCATATTATTGTTTTTTTTATTTGTTTGCTTAAATTTATTTTGTCTGCATAGATCAACAGCACGATGCTCCGCCGAAGCTTTATTCGTCGAATGGCATCTGAAGCGATTGGCCACGCCCATCCCGATGTGCTGTGGGGACACATGGAGGGTCGGTACAGTGGACCTGGTTGGGTTAGTTTCATCAAACAGCTTCCTGTCGAGACGCTTACGATGCAGGGTGGCACATCTATGACAAACATGAACGACCGCACGGGTGTCATTTTAGACCCAGAGGATCCGCGACATCCCGTTGCTCTTATTCAATGGGGTCCGATGAACCACTATGATGGCGCCCTAATGCAGTTGAGTTATGGTGACTTTGGCTCAATCCCTAAGGGTTCTCGGCTCATGCAGATACTTTATGATAACTACTTAGAGCCGTTTTCAATGAATCGCGTATGTGCGCAGCTTTACTTTTATCAAAAGGTGCCGAATAATTATCATGCTTCCGTAGAAGCCTCTGCCGAATACATTGGGCAAACAGCTTCTCTTATAGGTCAAGTGATTGTAGGAATTGGTTCAGTCATTATGGAGGGTGTGACTGTGAAAGGTGACACAAATTGTGTTTATATTGCTGAGGGTGTGCAGGTATTGGAGAACACGTGCATAGTAAGTGACGCACCTTCGGATCTATTGGCATATCAACGCCATGAAGCCATTAACCCATATCAGCAGTGGGATGGTATGGATGGCGTATGCCGTATCATGCAAAATACTATTATTGAGCCCAATTGTTTCTTAGATAGCTGCTCCATCGGGCCTTTTAATCGTATAGGGCACAACACTAAAATCATGAAGGGTGTCACAACAGGGACGATGGTGCATATTCTCCCAGGTAGCGTTGTCATTGCAGACACTAAGATTGGTGATGGTGAACTATGGGGTGGTGCACCGGCTGTCAAACTTGGCAAGGTGAGCAAATTTGAGTGGAAACGACCGTACTTTGCCTCACTGTTGCATAAGGAGAGTGTGACGGAATCCTACCGCAACATGTCGCGCTACGGTGATCAAGTTGTACATTTTGAGAATCAAATGGGGAAGTTGGAGTCCCTTATGATACAATACGAAGATGAACTTTCTCCGGCTTTGCATGCCAAAATGAAAGACTTTGTGGAGGGTCGCGAGCCATTCCACCACATGATTACTCGTATCACTCAGGGGTGGTCACCGGCAAACCGTCCAGATGACAAGAACTATAATTTGTGCCCGCCGTTGCCAGGTGTGAAACTATTTGCAGAACACAACAATGACTCCTCCGATAGTGAGCTTCATGGAACTTACATGGACATCACGAATATATTTAACGACTTCCGTTGGTAAATTATCATTTATTCAAAAAAAAAAAAAGATTTAGGGATACATATGTAAACGGCTCTGTGTTGAATCAGTTAGGCTTAATGGGGATTTGCTCTATAAGAAAGGAATGGGACAGGGGAAAAGGGGGTGGAGGGAAATACCATGCTGAAAAGAAAAAAAAAAAAAACAATCAAACAAACAAAATTCAGATAGGAAGAACGGCACCGGCTTTCTGTATCGGGATAGATGTCAGTAGTTAGCGGAGCATGTTATGTTGAAAACAAAAAAAAAAAAAAAACTGTTGATTTACAAAGGAAATAAGGATCATTGAAGAGTTTAGCACAATGGTGTATCCTTCTCTTTAGCGTGTCTTTTCTGGGAGAGGTAGGATTTTAGGATGAAGTCGAGAGTTTTTTGACTTAGAGTTCCTTCCTTTGCTGGCAGTGACGTGTTTGTGTGTCTATATATATATATATATATATATGTGTGTGTGTGTGTGTGTGCAATCTCTTTTTACACCAAACAAAGTCTTGCATTGGTCTCTAGATATGGGAGAGACATTGTTGCAGATAATGGATAGTATTAACGCCGTTTTGTTGACGGTTCCCTTCATTTTTTTTTTTTTTGCTTTTTTGTTATATATATATATATATATATATTTGTGTGTGTATACATTCATTATTTAAATAGAAACTGTTCACATAAGTGTAGATTTGATGCACTCTCTTTCCCGTACCCCCAGAGATCTGCGGGCACTGTACGAGAAACGCAATCTGTTGGAAAACCTTGAGGAACTGCAGGAGGATGTGGAGCAGCTGCGGCAGCGGCAAGAACAGCATGCCACGCAGTGGCAAGCTGTGTCTGCAGAGCAGAAGCAGCACTGCAACGATCTTGCATCCATGTACCAACAGCTCCAACACCTCATTGGTGAAGGTATTGGTTTAGAGCCTCGCCGTTGTAGCACTTCATCATCGATATCTCATCACGTCAAAGATTATGAAGTGGAGGCAAATGACGCTAGCTCCTCTTCTTTGAGGGCAGAAGTTCAGGAATTGCTGCTGAACTTCCGACAGCACATCGAGCGACACGTGTCGACGACAGGTGAACGGCTTGAATGTATGAAGAGCGACATCCATAGATTGAGAGACTCCGTTGAAGAATTCAGCGAGAGAATAACACGGCAGGAGGAACGTCTTGTTCGCATCGAGGAGAATCAAATGCAGCAGAATAAGAAAATTGAGGAGCTTTCTAAGGGAGTGGAAGGAAATCAGGTTAGTTCTGTTCGGAAAACTGATTTAGAAAACTTAAAAAGCATGATGCTTGATGCTATACAGAGCGCTAAAAACGAGTGGCTCGAAAGCACTCAAGAACTGAAATCCACTGCCGTCTCCACCAGTGAAACCCTTCAACGTGAGATTTTGCTCCCGATGAATCTATCGATAGAAGAACTTAGGTCTTCCATGGACACGCTCGTGGCAGATAGAGAGACCAATGCAAAAACTATAGAAGAACAAACACAACTTCGACTAGGTGAGTATAGACAGCAACTAAATGATGATCTTGACCAATTCCGCCGTCAAATGGAAGATTCGTGTCTCCGCGAACAATTAACGGAAATGAAAAAATTAGAAGCTAATCTTCACAGTACACTACAGACGATGCAGGACAATGGGAGAGTGGCTGCTGAGAAGCAGAGGCAGTCCATGATCACTTTATTTGATACCCGTCTATGTGAGAAATTGAATCCCATTTCGAAGGCCCTAGATGAAACTCGCGGCGAAGTCAATTCGCGTATGGAAGAGGCAGGCCAAAATATACATAGTGTAGAGAAACGCGTGCAGCAAGAAATTGAAGCACATGGTATTCAGAATCGCAAGGCATTAGACGAAGTTTCTGTACAGCTCAAACTACAGGATGAGAAGTTTGTCCCGTACAGCACAGTACTGGAGTTGGAAGCCAACTTACGTGAGGCGTTGCGAATGGCACAAGACGACTGGTTAAAGGCCTCTGAAGAACAAAAGTCCGCTCTGGCGTCCCTGGAGGGGACTCTCAGGGGCGATGGAGTGCAAGCCACTGGCGATTTACTTGAAGAACTCCGCGCAATTACTGATGCAGTGGCAACAAAGGCTGAGAGCACCGCAGGCCAAATAGAAGAACGTGTACGTCAGAAGCTCGAATCTGTGTTGAACGATTATGCTAAGCGTACCTGCGAGCAGGTGTATCGTGTGCATGAGGAAATGAGTGAAAAACACTTGAAACTTGTCGAAGACACAATGGATGCCGTTGCGAAGGTCACACAAGTCGCCGACGGGCTCCCGCGACGTGTCGAACTGTTGCAGGAAGACGTAAAAGATCTTCACGCCGCTCTACTGCGCCACGGCGAGGTGCTCAATGAGCAGTGCCTGCATTGCTCCCTTCAGGGAGCATTCGACGAAGTGAAGGACTGGCTTCAGGACCTCGAGCACCGAACGCTGAGCCGCGGCGAGTTTAAGGAGGCTCTTGGATGTGTCGAAGAAACGATCGCAATTGTAAGGCGAGAGTTTATTATGCATGCCCTCCCAGAAAGAATATCTATACGTGAAGGTGAAGAAGAGGTTGCAGATAATATGCCCGCACGGTAGTCATCCTTGGAAAAACAACAACAAAAGGGATAACAATTTAAATAGCGTCTATTCATGTGTTTATAATTACATACTTCGTTTTTTTTTTCTTTTTTTGGTGTTGTTATTTCTCTATGTCCTCTGAATATCTCATGGCATAGGAATCCAAACTGGAAATACTAAATTTTTATTTGAGTATACATATATATATATATTGTTTTTGCTACTTGATAACGCATATTTACCTTTTTTATAGGTTTCACTTCTTTTTAGTGGCTGGAGGAGAAAAAGAAGGAGAGGTGCTGGTGGTATAGGAAGCAAAAAGACAAGGACATTGATATATCAAACTCTTTCAATTAGCTGAACCTTCAAAAACAAAAATGGCGTCTCCCAAACCGGAGGACATTAGCATCGCAGATGGCACGATGGAAAACCTAGAGCGTGATTTTGAAGAGGCCATGAAGCTTCTCGAGAATGAGGAAAACATAGGTCGATTTCGGTCAGAGTACGAAAAACTTTACCGCGCTCTTTCGAAAAGCCATGAATCCGAAAAGCGTCTCGTTAAGCGATGCCAGGAACTCACACAGGAACTGATGAGCAACTCGGCCAAGATGCAGGCAGCGATGAAGCTTTCGCAAGGCGATCACAGTACCATCGATGCCCTCAAAAAAGAAATTGAGAAGGCGTGGCGCATGGTAGATTCTGCAAAGGAAAAAGATGCGCGAGCGCGAGAAACTATCAAGAAACTGAAAGGGGAGGTAAGTTCATTACAGGAGATTATGGACAGTGGTAATGCTCTCACCTCCACACAGACGGCTACGCTGGAGGAACTTAAGTTAGAAAAGAAGCGGCTTCAGTCAGAGTACGATGACCTCGTGCGTCAGATCGATACCTATTCACGTGAACTAAGTGATATAGCAATGAAAACAAAGGAAGCAGAGGCGGAGATGTTTAACCATCAGGAAGAGATCCGCCGCCTCACGGATCGTGATCGTAGTGTGCGCGAGGAGTATGAAAAGGATTTAAAGGCGCGTGGTCGATGCGATCTGCAATTACGGGAGCTCATGATTATCTTGCTGCAGCGTTCGAAGGAACTGAAGGCCCGCGAGCAACAGCAGTCTCGTCTTGAGACAGCTGTGGACACCATCCGTACACAGCTAACAGAGGATCAGAGCAAGCGACAAACTCTGTCAGTGAAAATGGAGATGCTGGAACGGCAATTGTACCATACCCAGCAAGCTCATGACGATGCAGTCGACACAACAGAAGCCCTAAACGAACGAAAGAATGAGGTCCGGGGGGAGATAGACGCTCTCGAGAAAAAATATAATGACTTTTCTGCTGAGAGCGTGCGCCTGCACCGTGTGCGTGATAATGATTTTAAGGATCTTGGACGTCTCATACAGCAGAATGATGACATGCGACAAGAGCATAAAAATCTTCACCGGCAGAAACTAGTCATTCAAAAGCGCATTGCCACAGTTCGACGGGAAAGGGAAGATCTTAATACTGCCTCTGACCTCCTTATCAAGGAGCAGCAATTGTTTCACAAGCAAGCATTAGCTGAACGAGAAAAAATAGCATTGATTGAGAAGGTTATATCTAATGAAGTAGAGAGGCAAAAGGAGATAGAAGACTCTGTTGTTCGTGAACGCGATATCTCGCAGCGCTTGCGGCAAAATTTGGTGCGTCTGGAGGGCGAACGTGCAAAATGTGTGAGTGAGGTCTCGCAAGTATCTCGTCAATATGCCACTGCAACAGAAGAGCTGAAAATTGCCACTACTACTTGTGAAGAAACGCAAAAGGCTATCGATGAAAGTGAGGAAAAGTTGAAAAAGCAGCAAAGCGTTTACGAACAGGTGCGCTCTGAACGAAATCTCTACTCTAAGCGTCTCATTGAGTCACAGGATGAAGTGGTTGATCTGAAGAAAAACTTTCGTATGATGGATCATCAAATTACACAACTAAAAGAGGAACTTGCAGTAAAAGAGAAGCAGCTTCGAGAAGAGAAGAGTCTGCAAAAGAGTTCGAAGGAACGTCTTACAAAAATCCGTAAGACAGTCAATGACCAAACTTCAGAATTTGATGAAACGAAGCATGAATGTGAGAATGTGGGACAGCAAATCAGGCAACTTGTGAAGGTTATCAATCAATGCGATCGTGATCTCAGTGAGCAGCAGCAGCGCTTTCTTGCCATAAGTAATGAGCGCGATCTTTTGGGCACACAACTCATCCGTCGAAACGACGAACTTGCGCTTTTGTATGAAAAAGTGCGCATTCAGCAGGAAACTCTCGAAGCAGGTGAAGTGGGCTACCGCGCACGTCAAGAAGATATGCGGTTGCTGAAACTTAAGATAAAAGAGCTCCAGCGTCAATCAATGATTGCTCAGAAGCGGGCGTGGGACATTGAACACATTAAGGAAGATCTGCGACAGCTTCAGCACGACTGTGCCCTCGAGCGCAGCAAGGTTCACGCACTTTCAGAAGAGGCCGAGAATCCGAAGAATGCTTTGCGTTGGCAAAAGTCTGCAACTCGGCGGGACCCAACACCAAAGGAACTTGATACGAAAATAACGCAACTCCAGCGCCGCCTCATCACCAAGTCGGAGAAATGTGTTGAAAAGGATATTGAACTTCAGGAGAAGCAGCGACTTGTTGCGGAGCTTCAGAATATTCTTGCTAGACAGCCGGGACCAGATGTTGCGCACCGGCTTAACACATACCAGCGCGAGTTACAGCACAAAAATAATGTGATGAAACAAAAAGCCTCCGAGATCAATATGACTATGACACACATCACAGAGCTTAAGTATGAGGGAGAGAGACTTCGTCGTGAATTGCATGAAACGAAGCGGAAGTACTATGAGATGAAGGTGAGTAATGATGAGCTTTCCAGTGGACCCATACATCCTATGGAAGGAGTTCCACAAAGTATATAGTAGAGATTATGTTGTTGTTCCCTTTTCTCTGCTCTTTTAGGTGTTTTTTGTGGCAGTACGCAAGGTTGAACTTTGGTTGTGGTTGAGGATGTTGGTGTAATTGAAGTGGCATAAATTCCTACATGTACAGAACAGTGTTTTTCTTTTTTCTTTTTTCTCTTTGAAATTACTTCATGTCATTGAATGTATTTCAATAACAGATTTTCTTTGACAGTTTCATTACACTTCTGCTCCGCTAAACTAGTTTTGGGCTGTTAAGGCTCACATCAGTGCTTACGCTTTCCTTTTACCTGTTTACATGTTTTCTCCTTTTTATTTTTATTTTTATTCTGTTTCTATAGTTCTTCGAACCGCTCACATACCAATCTC
>JASANW010001206.1:0-20253 GCA_030849725.1 Trypanosoma boissoni
GTAAGGGAAGCCCTCGGGCCACGTCAAGGCGGGTGTGTGTCCGGATAATCCGAGGGAGAGTGACATATCGTGTCTGGGCTCATAGTCTTTAAAGGAAAAACCCGCATTTTGCCCTGTTGTGACTTCAGTGATCATCTTTCTTTCATCCGGTCTAAGATTTGTAAAATTCACCGTCACAATGGCCGCTGAATCGGACATTGTCATATCCCCCTCATGGCATATATGCATCGAAAACACGTAGTCCCCTTCGGGTGCGTATCTACCGTTGCTTGGCTTGTTATATTTCCTCAAGTAAGCGGCAGTGGCTCCCTCATTGCAGCGAGCATCGGCTCCAGACTTTTTAAAAGCATCACTGACGTCATCGGCAAAGTTTCCCACGACAAACTCCTCAATAACATAAGACCTTTGGTTGAACAATGAAGAAATAAACTCCGTCCTGTTAAGTGGCGGGTTGAACCCAGCAAGGGCTTGAAAAAGAATCTCACCCGCAACCCAGCCCATCAGCGTAGCACTGCCATCCACCCAGCCACCTGTTTTGCCACTCGCTTTGTCATAACCATTTTTCACTCTTTCCGTGAAGTACTCATCAATAATAGGACGGAATTTCTTTACCATTTTGGAGCTGTCGCCAACGGTATCAGGAAATGATGATGCCGTGAACATGCGCCCGTTGAAATTGGATTCACCTGCCGCTTTGGTTTTACCCCATAAATAAAGAATCATTGACTCCACGTCTGCAAGCATCAAGTCCATCGACCTAGTGCGCGGATCTCTCAGCACCTTCTCTATAAATAGTTTAGTCGCAGGGTTATTTAATCCAAATACAATCACGACTTGTGGCCGATCCGTGGCAAACGTTTCCCATTTCTTGTTCAATTCTTTACCATCTAGGTCTGCCACGTTAGCATCAAGGCTAAAAACACCACAGAAATCCAGACCCATGCCCTTCATCAATCTAGTCAGAAATACATATTTGTCTTGCTCAGAGCTATCATCACTCGTGTACATCACCCCAATGCGGCGCACACGCAAATTAATTACTGCGTGGCGCAGAAGAGCGTAGGCAGAAACCTTTGCGTTGGCAAGAAAGAAGTAGAAATGTCTATTCCACTTGCGTACACTAGGCACTTTGGTTAAAGGGTTAAAAGCAACCACATGCTTCTTCTCCAGTGCATCTTGGACGCCTTCAGTAAGTTCTGTGTTTCCCGGCCCGAGCACCACGTACAGGTCCTCGCTCTCCCCAACCTCCTTCTCAACGCCTGAAGACACGTTATCCTTCGTTGCTATCATTGGAATAATATTCACCTTTCTCCCGGCCAGAGTGAAATTCCGTTTCCAAACTGAAGCATTGAATCCATGATTATAGGCGAGGACAGCAGCCTCAGGACGATGGATTGTGGGGAACACGAGATTAATAATATTTACATCGGTGCTATGCGCCACGACAAGGGACGGGAAGCCTGTCACAAAGAAAAGGAGAACGAGCAACAGTGGCAACACAATCCCGTTGCGAAGATAAGTGCGTTCCAAACGCTGCGACATCGAATAATAAAAGAGTAGCGTTATTGGCCCTACAGAAAGAGGAGCTTGGCGTTGGAAGCAAAAAAACTATGTAGTATAGGTTCACCTCACCAAATGTCTTGACTAAAAAATAAAAACAAGTAGAAATTGCAAACAGAGAACGCATTTGGTTTCATCCATCAGATAAAAGCAATTAATTAAAAACCTATGCATGGCTGGAGAAGGACACCAACGCCGCGAAACACCTTGTAAGCGGCAAACTCAACTACAGCATTAAGCCCACCCAATGGTGCACAAAACTCTTCTCTGTAACAGCACAAACAGTAAAAACACAGCACGCCCCTGAAAACGGACGGATAACGATCCGCTTTTGCATCCCACTATCCAACAGCAGTCTCGTACTTCAATTTGCCCTCTTCAATGTCCCTCTGGGGCTTGGACAGGACGACTTCACACTTTTCCACGTAAAATCTTATTTCTTGTTCATACGTTGCATGTATACAATCTCACACATCCGATTCTGAAAGGCGCAATTCCAATTTTAAAATAGGCGCCAAGTATTCTCGGAGCAGTGTCATTACTATTGGTGTCCGTGCAGTGGCTCTTCCTGAGGACTGCATGAATCTCAATTCCTGTCTTCCTCAGCCCGTATACAAAGAAGAAATCGTTCACAACAGCAACAACTTCATCCAATGGTGAGAAAACATTCCTAAAATTTAATTTCACATATGAGATTTCGTTAGGCTCTTCCGCTATACCTATCGGAAAATTAGGAAACCCCAGAATATTGTTACGCATGATGGAGGACTGTTTCAGTTGCCTCTCACCTGGACAAATATCTATCGAATTATTGTGGAACCTCAGCGCAAAATTCAAGCACGTAAGGGTCAGAAGCACCAAACTATTTAAATATACGAAAGCGTCAGATACTTGAGGGGGAAGCAGAGTATCTATGAGAGGCACATTGTCGTTTAATGAATTTCCCAATGTGATCAGCACTTCCCTTTTATTTCAGAGGAAGCGGGCTCGCTTTAAATCACGTCATTGTCATGGTGGACTCCAAGCGGACAATCTTCACAATCGTGTGTGCCAGACTTCCATATAGTCACAACCCGTCGTGCCACATCCCAATGCTCTGCTCAAGAGTCAAGGCCTTGATGCCTCCCATCGGTCTGTCGACAACTACACCAAAGCAAGTGAAAGCTTTATCATCAAGGATGTATCGCATAGCTAAACCCGTGTAAAACATGCAAACCCAATTCTTCCACTCAATAGTCATGTAACCGTCGGGATATCCGCCCTTCAGCCACACGCACATTGTCTTAACACCGCGTTCTTCATGATAATGCATAATGGCGTGGTATCTTACTGGTTTCCTGTCCGATTCTTGAGGTTCTCTTCACTTGGATAAGATAGCAAAAAAATATTCCAATAAATACGGCAAATTGCGTGTCGGCTCACCTTTCTCTCTGAGAAATTATATATGGCGCATTCCTTAGTGCGCATGGCGACCCTCAAATCCATATCCACGCTAATATCGACTCTTCTTAGTGTCAATTGCTTCGTGGTCTTGTCTAGAAACTATGCTACTTCATCAATAAACTACGCCACCACAAGAAGCACTCATGGGTCGTAGTGCAGGAATTGATAGAGTACGTAGGACCCGGCATTCATTGGGTTATAGACGCCGGGCGTCCCAAACCAGATGGTCTTGGGCGGGTTTTGTTTCTTCACAGAAAACAGCAAACCAGGCACGCACATCATCTTTTTTAACTCGCCATGCTCGTTATATGACCTACGTGAAGAAACAGTTCCGTATATGCAAGTATGCTTGTAACCCGTTCGGGCCCCCCTCTGATGATGTGCGAACCTTCATGAGACGCTCCTTCGTAGGTCAGGCATTGTTGAAGTCCTCCCGAAACTGTTTTTTTCGAGCCTTCTTTCGCCTATGTGTTCCCGCCTCAAAGTCGTCCCCGGCACCTCACCGCCCTCTGCATCAGCGGGCATGAGGTCCACCCCTTTACTGGTCCACTCCTCCAAAAAAAACACTTATCTCCTCAATCAAAATCTTTTCTTACGCCCATAGGAGGCCCTTGATAATAAGAGCCGCGCCCCGCTTCATACAGAGACTTGTAGATGCCGGCGAGCGCACTAACTTCAATGCTCCTTGACCATCCTGCACGTGGACACCGTGGAGTATACATTGGGAATGCAAGCAAACAATGCCCTTCTCGTCATAGTCCTTTCAATTCTACAACGTAATACCACAACGCTCCTTGGGTAAATGGGCACCTTTTGTGAGCTATTCTGTAGTTTAGTAGGCATCGCGCAGTAGTTGGAAAGAGTCTAGGCGCTCTATTTTCCCCTGAAAGACTTCTCCAGTAATAATATTTTCAAGACCTGTGGCCAGAGCATCGATGATGTAGTTATCATCTTGCTCGATGGGATACTCTACATTCACCTATTTGCAAATAAGCTCACCCAGTCTCATTTCTCGTACTCCTGGTTGGGTCCGTGAAAAAACAAGTCCTCGTATGCGAGCTCCACCTCCACTGTCTCTCTTCAACGGCCTCCTCCCTTGCACGCACAGCCCGCTGCTCCTCTCGTGCCCACGCCGTCCAGCTCTGCAGCCACCGCCCCAGTCGCTCCGGAGCCCCTCACCAGCCGCACAGCAAAGGAAGCTCTCCGCAGGCAGTCGACCCGGGGCCGTGGCCCACAGTCCGCTGCTCCTCCAGAGCTGACCTCCGCAATCTGTAGAAGCGCTGCGATCCACTCACAAGGACCAGAACTCGCCATGAGAGACGCTGAAAGGCAATTTCTGCAAAAATCCGCACACATACACACACATGCAGAAAATCACAGTGCATCATGCACAGCTCCCATGGTTTACACTTTCATAGACTCCCATGCTCTCTCGATGAGCACATCGCGGTCCGATCAGTCTTGTCACGTGATGCCGGGTCGCCTCGAGACTTCGGGGTTGAAGTATGTCACCAGTGAGGACACAGAGAGCAGCAACCCCAAAGCAGCCACTGAAAGCTACCACTGATTCATAATAGTGTCCAGGACAATCCCACCCATGCAGTTCATACACGGGTGCTAAATCCCCACAGTGCGCAGGGTAGTTGGCGGTAAAAAGGATATTCCTGCAGGAAGTGGGTGACCAGGGAGCACAGTCTACCCGAAGTAAGAAAAGTCTTCAGAACCCATGACGATCCCTTCTAATAGAGCAACTCACAGTCGTTGATGCGTCATCATTCACAGTCCCCCTACTCCAGTTAAATGCAGAAATATACATAGTTTATGCGTTCCTTGTTTTTCCTTTTCCTAAAAGAGCAATAGTGGCTCTGCAAATATTAAAAACGGTACCTTTAAAATTGTGCAACAAAATAAACAAAAAATAGAAAGCAGAAGTTTTTTTTTAAATGTATTTACAGTACTTCTGTGGGGTGTGAGGTATTTGACCTTTTCATATAACCGCCAAATGATAGATAACGGAAGCAATATATTCTACAATTCAATCAGTGGGCCCTAGTAGGTACCCGTCTTCGCAGGCGTACATTTGTCTCCAGGCAAATTCGTGCACCTTCCCGCGATGCCCAGATATAAAAATAAGACAACAGCGCAGACAGGATCCGTGAAAAAAGAACTACGCAAGCCAAAGCACAATGACAATACAAGGTAGTTCACGGATCATCGGCGCACCTGGTTGAAAAAAAAGCTTCCAACCAAATCAATTCCCGCACATGGCAACGGAAGATCATCTCTCTGCTGGGAAAGAATACAAAAGGGCTTTCCTCATTTAAGGCACACCGCCCATGCAATTGGATTTCGGCTAAATGCACAAAAAAATAAAAAATAAAAATAAAATCAAACAAAAAAAGAGAACAGAGAGACGCACATACGTTCAATTCCACCAACAGAATACGGACAACACCATAGATAGACAACAATATCTATACCAATGTAGTGAAAGAGCTGAATTTAACCATGCCATCGTTCGTATAAAGAGGCAAAGGAAAAAAAAAAAGACTGCTTATCAGAAATGATTGAAATGGCACGCATTTACCACACAAAAAATATTCTATAAATTTCACCTTTATTATTATGCCCCCCCCCCAAAAAAAAAAACAGTTTCATTCTTTCCCTTAAAAGAACTAAAAGATGTTTGGTTTGCAAAGTAAAACAAAAACACTTTTATCACAATAAAGAGTAGCATGCTCTTTGAGGGAGATACGTATGTTTAAAGCAAGTATATAAGACTCTCGGAAGCGATGTATCAATCTTTAAAAAAATCAATAAAAATAAACTCCCGTGCTCACGAAGAGCGCTGCGTGTAATCTTCACATATATGAAGATTACAGAGATAATATAGGAATGAAAAGTGATAATTGACTTCGGGAATGCATTCACTGCTAATGAATACTACTCCTTACAACATTCCTCTTATGCGATACTCTTAGTGCACAGGAGCGCCGGTAGCAAGAGCCACCAGCAGTAGAATAGACACAACCATTGCCACCAAGAGCTCTAATTTATTTTAGGGGCAAACGGTAACCTGAAACAAATAAAGCAAGGAATATCCATCATGTCATATAATCAGCACAAATGTGGGTGATAATCATATTTTATGAATAGAATATTCATAACAATTTTGTTAGATTTAAAAATTTTCGAAAGAAATACCAACAGAAGCATATGTACCACAATATTAATAATAAATGCAAACAAAAACTGATTAATATTGAGGTATATGCACCATGATGTGCGTGTAGTAAAAAACAGATACAGAACAAGGTGGCCGCGTAAGCTCAAGTGTGAATACCAAACAAAGAGATAATACCATTCCACTCTGATAAAAAAAAATTTTTTTTTATTGCAGTCCCAAAAAGTTGTTTTTTTTAAAAAGTGATAAAGTGAAAATAAATAGCAGCAAGCTGAGGCTCTCTTGTCCATATGATTTGAAAGACAATGAACGAAATAGCAGTGATATGAATTCAAGAAGCACCGCACTGCAGAAAACAAATGGCCACTCTGCTTATCAAAATACCACTTTCATCAAGTAGAACAAACTCTTTCCTTAGAGATGCTCGCTCGCACTGCTGTCCTTTCTGAGGAAACAGCCTTTTTTGGTGTATGTGCAAATCAAAAGAGCAGCTGTACGAAGTAACAACACTCATTGCCAAGTCCACAGTGGGTAAAACCGCCCATCCACACCATGTCTAGTTACTTTCCAAAATCTACCCAAAACTACCGAATCTATAAGCCATGAGCAACTATATAAAAAGACACACGTAGACAACAATACCAGCGAGAACTTAACCTCCAACCCATTGCTAAACATTATATAATTATGTTCATTATTAAGCATAAATATATATATATATATATATATATAGAAGTATACATAGCTGTGCTCTATTCATGGTGTTGTGAACTTCCCAGGGTTTATGTTCACATTACGCATTCATGGGTAAAATGAGTTCTATTGCACCAGTGGCCCTAAGCGTTTGGCTTTCCCTCTCCAACACTGCTATAGTACTGCAGGTGCTCCTTCATTTGCACATGTGGATGTAACGGAGAGCGCATTTATAGAGGCACTCTCACTCAAAAAAAAATTCTTTTAGTGGAGGACAGACAAAGGATAGCTTTCCGTATGATACAGACTGTCTCCCCCTGCAGCATCGACACTGTTCTTTGTCTAAAAAAAAAAAAAATGAATCATCAGTTCACTTCCTTGAGAATACCTTACAGAAACACAGATAAATGAACATAATTGCTAGTTTTGGTCATTCCTTCAATCCATACAGAAGCAACGCAATCGTCGCTGGGAACATATACCGCAGCAAATCAGTCTACGCATAACTTCCGTAATCCTTTTCATTGATGTAAAATTAATTTACATTCAGTAACAAACCCACAAAGTGGTACCTCCTCTTTGAACACGGTGTACTTCCTGTGTATTTATTATTCTTCGTTGGACGTGCCACAATATAAACCATAAGTACTGTCTCTATTATTCCATCAGTTTCGTGATATAAAAACCTTTTAAATATTGGATTCCCTTCCTAAATTATCCTCTTTAAAATTTCGAAAAATCACTCCAAACGAGAAATCAAAAAGACATAATAATACAAATCAGCCTTCAACAGAAGTCCAAATCGTTTCCATTGGACTTGAATTTCATTTGTTCTTTTCCTAATCCCGAGTCTCTGTCGTTATTTGCGAATTTGCAGCAATGAAGAACTTCCTCCTAATGACTATTAGTAGTCCTGCAAAGGGGATTGTACTACTAACCACGAAGAAAACTGAACTCTGAAAACGCAAAAAGAATGGACTTCCGTTTCTCACAGTACAGAACGATACTTTCATTCAGTCAAGAATCCATAAGAATATATGTCAGAGTATGCCGGCGCACCATTTTATGTCGACCGCTTCCACTCGCACCACTTCAAAGGAAAGTGTTAATAAAATATATTATGAAAATAAATGCAGTACCAAAAAGTAAAAGACACGTCTTAAACCGTGCTCTCCATGATCACAATCCGAAACTAATAAAGACGGAAAGGATATAATCAAGTATATGGAATATAGCAATGCGAAATACATTTTTTGATTCTTTTATTTCTCTGCACTCAACATGGTGGAAAAACGAGTACCATCATTTACACTATAGAGCACACCCACGCAAGAGAAATGAAAAAAGTAGCACTGTCTTCAATGCAACAATAATTAAATAAGCTGTCGTATAAAAGAAATAAGTCGATGCTTAAAAAAAAAAGAATAGTATCTACCTTCCTACTCCTACGAATAAGGGAAGAAAGAACAGGAAAAGGAAAAAAGGGTGAGGAATTAGAAAATTATTACCTACACAAACATTATAATAATCTACCAACAACGGTAACAATTCAAATGTAAACATTGTATGGTCTTAGGTTGGTCTCATTACTGACGAAAGGGATGTGCTGAAAAGCGCCTTTAGGCCGCCTCCCGCGCAAGGCGGTGGGGGGGGGGGGGGGTAATGGCGGGTGTTTCAGAAAAATTTACTTACAGTTATTGAATCTATAGCCCCAAAAGTCAGAAAAAATACAACGACAGAGAAAAAATATAAAAACAATCGTCAGGCGATACCATTCATTACGCAAGCTTTCAAAAAAAATAAATAAACAGTGGTGGACAAGTGGTATGGGGAAAATTACCTCGTATTTGCAAATTAAAAAAAAAGTTTTTTTTTTCGATATATAAATACACACAAGGGTAAACACGTGTGTATGTGGGTGCAATGTACTATTTAAAAAGAAAGAGTTTTTCCAGGTATTAATATATCTAAAAAAAAAAAAGATAACACGCCACATTACTTTCGTATCTCATTAGTTCCATCTTTTTTTAAATGTGTACTGCATGGTGTTAGACGAGGATTCCCAGCAGATATACGCAGACTATCTCTTCACAGCCAAAGTAGTCGTTCAAAGGGACATTCATTTGGTCAAGAGTTTCTATTACGTTTTCAATAAGAATATGAAAAATAAAAATGAGAACATGTGTGGGAAACTAAAGTGGAGAGCATAGATCTCTCTTTTTTTTTTTTTTTTTTCCATATGCCTTCAGCTTTCACATCCTTTCAGAACTTTGTTCAGTGCGCAACGACAAAAAAGTATTTTAATTCAATAATAGCAACAAAAAGTGTTTATAAGAGAGATATTTTGCCAAATAAAGCATTAGTCCAAGTTTCAGAAACTGAGCAGAAACCATTTTGCGCATACAGAGCCACTACCATCCATAGCCCACAAAACAATACTGCAACTCTACCGTAGCACCATGCCTTGATGCCTTTTTTCTGTCTTTACTATTTATAGGTCCGTTTCAAAGTGTAAAACGAGGTCACCATTCAATCAATAATCAGACAAGCAGAGTGAGTGATTCAGTCTATTGACAAGAGTGGCGGAGCGTAAAGCGGAGTTCTTCTTATTGTCATGCATCAAACATGTTTATCGTTCGATCTTCTGCTCTTGTAAGACAATTTTTGGTTCTCTGCGGATGGAACTGGGTCTGCTGCTGTAATGAGATTGTTTTTTCTTCAGCATATGGAATTACTGGAAGCCTTTCCCTTTTTATGTTACGTACAGGTGCGGCGCCAAGTCAAAGAGCGTTCTTTAGAAGTTCTCACTTTGAAATAGGATTCTCGTATGAACACATTTTGTGTCTTCTTCTTATTCTTCTTCTCGCACGCCCCGTGATACAAAGAGAAGCATTGAAGCCGCAGTTTCTCCGTATGGCTTTATAACCTATGTGCTCTCACACGCAGTTCAGTTATGACCTTGAAGTTCTACCGCGTACGCCCCGCTGCTCGTACACTTCACCTCCAAGGAGACAACAGCAACTCTGCTCTAATTTATTCAATTGGACCATATTAATAATGCTTTCACCATACATCTTTAAACTAAAAGAATCCGTGCAATCTCTCCTGTTAGCCATTGAATGGTTTTTGGAGATGCCGTCCAGAACAACCAATGGGCCAAGGTTTACCATTCTGGCGATGTTCCGTCTGTCAGCACACAGAAAAGACCCCACTCAAGTGAGTAATTGCATCCCTTCAGTTACAAAGGATCAAAGGAGGAAAAAGATAACCACATCCGTACCTGATAAGCAAAAAGAACAGTGCAAACCATTATCCTGAGCAAATTCACATTATTTTCCCTCAATATTCCAGAAATAAGGAGTTCTGTTGTTCGGTGATAGATCAAGGGAAGAGGAACAGAGCAGAGCCGAGAAGCAATTCAATTGCCCTTGGAGTGACGACATGTCACAAGTTGTAGAGGTTGGAATCTCTAGCACGAATGGCATACCCACGCTTCTTACAGTATGACAGGCAATTCACACAAGAGCCTTTAATATCGCATGACCATTTTGCATGCAAAAGTTTTCTAACCATGGACAAGGAGCCTTCATCGCCTTGGGTCTTTCTCATATATACGTGAAAGATGCCCTCAAGGGCATTCGTGGAGGAATTTATAAGAATACTTTGCGGAGTTACCGATACGTGATACAATCCCATCTCATCATTATCCACCTGTGGTGCACTAAAAAATAAAAATAAAAACATCCACGAATTTCTCTTTTCGATGGTCAATTGCACCCTACAAGGCATAAATGCGTCAAAAGATGACAGCACATGAGCTTGAAGAAAACAGTAATACTAGCACGACGAATTACAACACGTACTGCCACATATCCATTCTAAACTGATGCTTATATGGCCCTATTGGGTATTCCTCTGCATACTAAAAGAACGGCAATGGGGCGAAAAAAGATACATTTTAAACCTTGAAATAAAAAATAAAAAAATAAAAAAAAATTAATCAACAAAATGGCAATAGCGTACGTTTACACCGAGTTGTACTCGATTGCCACCAGTTCATACCCCAGAACATTATATTCAGCAAGGCGTGCTCTAAAATTTTAAGAAGAAAGTCACCACAGACCCTTTTACTATCACTTTTTAATAAGGCTAATGTCGTATATTTCCATTGGAAAAAGTTTTTTTAGGAGCTTGTGAAAAGAATGTCAACTGAGATAAGGCTATCTATTCCTTCCGGAAGGTGATCCCATCTTTTTCCCGTATCTTTTTACCTCACCCAATACAGACCTTGGAAGGCACAACTAGGAAAAGAACACTGTACCACTTTAAAGGGGGTACTACGAATAGAGATTTTTTCTTTATTTTTCCGTCCCACCCGCCCCCGTAGTTTCCCTCCTCGCGGGGGTGCTTCGGGGCTAGGAAGACCCTTTAAAGCTGCCACTTCGTAAGTTGTGTGTAATACATCCCTCCTCTTGTTTTTACAGATTTGGTTACAGATATCATAGACATGGTTTTTGGTGTGGGTCCACCCTGAGACAGAGGCAATAAACTTCTTTCCTTTTCGGTCTTTTTGTTTATTATCTAGGTTTTACGTAGGGGTTAGGTTCTGCCGAATCGATACGTGGATATTCTTTTTTTAAAGTCGAACAGTACATTTTACACCGGTAAAAATGTAGTCTTCTCCCTTTCATCCCGAGCTGGCTTTTCATTATTGCAAATAAGCAAGTTTTATGATAAAAAAGAGGAGAAACATATCTATTTAATTGGAAGTGTCATCAACAGGCTCGCATCATCCACTGCGGCAAACCCACCAACATGCGACAGAAATAATTAAAGAAAGTCTCTTCCCAGTTCGTTTCTAAAGCTTCGTGCATAGACAAGCATAAGTGCATTAAACCACATAGAAAATGTTCCTGCAAGCACATCATGAAGTGTGCATTTTCACCATGCATAGAGAGAAGTGGGAGAGCAAGCGAAGGAGCAATAAGTGGGTGACATAATTCTGTCAGTACCATTTGTTTATTTAGCGGTGATGTCATTCGTATTCCGACGTCATTGTCTCCAAGCGCCAGTGTGGCGCCTCCCACTGCATCCACTGCGTTCGCCATCAGCAGCAGCAGCAGCAGCAGCAGTCCATGAAACTCCAATGACGCAGGGAAGCGGTAATAATAATAATAAAAGTGTTCATTGCGACACCGATAGTACAGTCAAGGAGAAGCGCAAATGTAAGGACAATCGGCACAGAACCCGACACCGATATCGAAGTGCACATCTTTCTACATAGAAACTAAGGACAACACTGAGCAACTCCAGTTGGTAGCTGCATGCCTATCAGAGTGCGTTCACACCTCAGAAAGTCCTTTAGTTCAGCAGAAATGTCTTTTTCAAAGAAAACTGCTCTCACGTGCATTCAAAGAGTCAACAATGAGAACATCAGCGTCCATCAGAAGCAGCAAGCCAAGTGATGACAAAAGTGATACGGAAACATGAGTGCATTGCAGCTGCATCTATTCGAGTGTCCTCAGTTACAAAAAGGAATAAGAAAACACGAATAACATAAGAGAAAAGTAAGAAATGCAGCTTTTGTGTGCCCGATCAAAGTACCACGGATAATCTTATATTCTCACTAAAATTTATGCACATGGAGTGCAAGAAAAACTATAGATTGATCACCACATAGAGTGACTACGCCCTTTTTTTTGTGTATCTACTGCTGATGCGTTATTTTCAATCTCATCGAAGATAAATCTTTTTTTTCTTTATTTAATTTCCACGACTGCAGCTAAAGCTCCAATAATTTATACGCCTTTTTGCAATGAAAAAAAAAATTATATATGCAGAATATCAAAACAACTTCAACCTACCAGTTAATATTTGTATTTTCTCTCGCATCACAAGCAAAATTATCAACATCATAAGTTCCTTTTTCAAGTTGGGCTCAAAAGAATATACTTAACAACGCTTTCCCGTATCTTAAGCGTGCAACGCTAAAGTAAAAGATGTACTTAAACGTACGCACATATGCCCAATTGTAATGCTAACTCTTGCTGGATTCATTTGAGAAAACCCATTTTTAAGACACCACACACCCAACAGCCTCACAATGAAAATTAGAGAGTCAAAATTTCACAGCATTACTGACTCAGGGTAATTTATCCGTCTACACAAAAGCACAATCACACTTGCGCTCTACGTTTAGATGATGGGTCATCAGAAAGCAACAAACTAACCCGACGAAGAAGACAATACGTTTGGAAGCATCTTTTTTCCAAAAAGGGGTTTAAAGAAAACAAGAAAGGGTGATCTTTTGATCATCACAGTGCGTGTGGGAGTCGTGACATTTGACAAAAAGTGGCTCATAAAGTAGTAGTACTCATGCTCTTTAAGACGATGTACTGCAACACCCACGTCGAAATACATCGGATTCAAATCCCACGAAAAACGACCTTCAGTCTCTGCAAAAAAAATCACTGGATAACCTGTTAGACTTAACACACGACCCACCATCACATCCTCGTGTTTCATACTTAAAAAAAGAAAGTCAAACTCTACTGGCTTACTGTAAGGCGTCCAAACAAGTTTTCGCAATGGTTCATACGACACAAGCTGTTCCGAAACATCGATGGATAAAGTAAAACAATACCCACTCATATATTTAACTTTTCGTCTTCTCCTTTTGTTCACGTTTTCTTTCTCGACTGTATATCTGCCCCAATAGACTCTACGCAGTGGGAGACGTCGCAAGTCCATTAAGTACTGAGGGACTCGAAGGAACATGTCATCGTCACCTTTGGCCACATAAGGGACTCCGGGAAACCGCTGCAGTGCAAACTGAAACCAAAAGAATGTCTTGCGACTAGACCCAATTTCAGCTTCGACTCCCCACTTACCATAGCCAACAACCATTTTATCCGTATTGGAGAGCCCTTCATTCATAGGATGGATTACAATGTCATGCCACTCCTTGGCTTCCCGCACCACTTCTTCCGAGAGAAGAAATTTATTCAATGGGTGCCTAGCCAACAAGTAAAGCACGAGCATTGCACCAGCGTAGTTATTGTGCCGCCTTGCAACTTCAGGAAACTGCCAACAACTTGTCCGTTGCATATGGCGGCGCCATCGTCTTTTAGGTATGTCAAGAGACGGAATACCAAAGACAACTAGGAAGTTTCTCTCATCCCACACACGGACCGTATTTTGTGGAATGTACATTAGAGGGTCATCACGGCAAGACATATTATCATCAGCATAAGTGAGAATTTTTTCCCCAGTGGTATTGTCAAAATTCTCTGAATTACAAAAAATGATAAAGAAAAAGTATGTGCACATGGTTATTCCTGAGAAAAAACACAAACTCGTTGAGTTCAGTCGAGAAAAACAGGGAAAACTCCGGCGAGCAGCATGGTGTACGGCCATAATATATCCTTCAACAGTAGACAATATGCAGGCAAAGAGAAGAAGCAATACAAATTGCTTTAGCTAACTGCTATTGTTAAAAGATACGCCTATGAGACACTAAGGAAAAGAGGAAAACAAATGTATATTAATAAAAGCATTGTAAATATCAAACCAATAAAAAAAAAAATAACTTGACACTTTTACATAAAGATTAATAAAAAATCTTCTTGTAAAACTTAGAGAGTCTAAAGAATCCACAGGAACCGTTACAGAGCCCTCTGCGCAGTAACAAAAAACCCCAAAAAAAATTGTGAAGCTCACATCATCCTTTTCTAAAAAAGAAAAATCAACACATCCAAATGTTTCTTTAATGCTTTGGAGCATAAAGAGTAGGAGAGCATAATTTGAATATCACCACCCATAACGGATGCACACAGTTTAACCTTTTCAAGGTTTTACCGAGCAACATATCGACTGTGTCGCCTGTATGCTCCTGTGTCGCCTCCAGAAATAGAGTCTGTGTGATGTAATTATTCCAAAAATAGTTACCCCATTCCTCAGCTCTCCGGGCAAGACGCCATCGCAGCAGATGTATCGCAGCAGCTTCATCAGCTCCGATCCGCCGCAGGCAATCACTCAGCTTTATTGGTAGACGCAATGCAACTCCTTCCGTTGAAGGATTTCTTCCCTCGCCCAATTCCACCGGCAAGTACACATCCATGTCAGTGAAACTTGTGCGGTCTGCGGGGGCCAAATCCTCAGCGTTTAGGGTACTCCAGTAGAAAGGAATAATGACACAAAAGAGCGCCTGATACACCTTCTATTGTCCCATAGTCAATCTCCTTTGTATTTTCCGTGCTTAGAAAGTGCTCTTAATAAATAAATAAAAAACAAGTATTTTTTTTTTTGTTTGTACTGCTCAAAGGGCTTGCACTTTTTTAAAGCATCCTTACTATGCTACCGTCGGTCATACCTGTTGGCTTCGTAAACAGTTGGCTGCTTTATGGATTCACCGCGAATAAGATTGCAGTTTGACACAAAGACAGCAGCTGTCTGGTAAACGCGCTTGTCAATCAGACTACATGACATTGCTACTGAGCCCTCAGCCCTCATTACTCCAAATCGAAAATTTCCCCAAAGTCATTCCGATACCTATGAGCTTCATTTAATTGCAAAGGTTAGCAGCGTGCTCACGCCTCGATTTGGATTGCTTCCCCCCTTTGTATAAAACCGTCACGGAAAGGCAAACCATTGGATCCACGAACTGAAACAATTGCTCCGCAGTGGTTTATCATAATATTCGCCTTCTTAACTTCCCCTGTCGATAGCCGACAATTAAGGATACAACAACTCGGCAAAACGATACTATGAATTCACTTTGTGGTACATTACAATAACACACACAGCCATCAGCTTCAGTTGTGCCGTTGGGCTTAAATTCACACACATAAGGCACAGCATTGCTTAGAAAGCTAAAAATATTTCTATTTCATACCACCATTTTACGCAGCACACGAATTATTAATTCTATAACATTTAGATCAGAATTTAATCAAAGGCATTATTTCGTGTTTGCCTGCTAAGAGAAGCTCACATGCAAAAGAAAAGAGAAAAAACACGTTTCTATGAAGAGCGTTATTAGCTGGCAAGAGCCCTCTCTCTAGAAAGAAAAATACCTCGATAGGCATACAATCTGAAGATAGAAAGCACAGACAAAAGGAAAAGGGCATTTCTCCAAGATCGCCAACATCAGTGTGTCCATTAGTGCCTTGGGACTGCAGATTAACTCAAGATGAAAACTATGACAAAATCACATTAGGCAGCTCTTTGTGCATCCTAAAGAGTCTTTTTTTGTTATTTACATGACGCTACCCAAAACAGTGGCACACCACAAGCACAGTAATCATGGGAACGCATATAACACTGACAATAAAAGCGAATGAAGCAAACAAAAAAGGTTTGTCCATTGTGCAAAACAGTAACTCTCAATGAGAATCGGTTCCTTGCGAAATAAGTTACCGATGTGTTGTTGAGTAAAAACAGATTTTTTTCCTTGTATTCTTGTTCCTCAGCCAACACTGGTTGAGAGTACAAAATCCTGAAATCTGTTGGGCTGTGGAGAACAAGTACAGGACAGGCAAACTTAACTGATTCATTTCCACAGAGGCTGTACGTGAAGCACCCGGAGATACAGAGCGCGATATCATGGCACAGATTTAACACAGTTGCACTGGCACAAAAATCATAATATACTTTGTGTAATCGCATCGGTTTAAGAAACCATCTTACACCATCCCAATGATTATGCTGGAATCACATGTGCAATGTTACCATATAAAATTCTATTTATTTCTTTTTTTTTTCGGCAAAACAGCAAAGAGTACTCGCCACTTCCCCTCAAACTGCATCTCAAGACCAGTCCTAGTCCCAAATCAGTCATATGAGAGAACTGATTGAAATCCAATACTTCGCGTATCATTGCAGAAACTCGTCCCACACATTTAAAGAGTTTACGAAAATAATACCTATCATTGCGGTTCTGAATTTCACGGGACACAGAAAAAAAAAAAAGAAGTAACCCCAATGAATTAAACCAGCACAAATGTTGTCTTTCTCTTCGTTCCTCTTTAATCCTAGCACTATTAGCGCCCCATGGAGCACACTGAACAAATGAATAGTGCAGAATTCTACCCAGTAATTTTATTTTTCCAAAAAGTCAGCAACAGAATATTATTCTTACGCCACTCTAACTATTCCCTCAATATCATTGAAAACACACACATATATATATATATATATATATATATATATATATATATATATATATATTAAATCCATTTGCGTGAAACAAATCACAATAAAAAAAGACGTAGAATCAAATATAACCTTTATGAAATATGTGTGCTATCACCCACGAACACACAGTAAGCCACCATAGCTTTAATGCCCTCCAACGAGTTGCTGTATATACCTGCTGACTTTGCAGTTTTCTTAAAGAAGATCCCTATGCAGCAAGATATATGAAGCAATCGCCCGTAATGCTGGGCCGTTTCCTCTGCATAGCAATGAATACACTCACATCTTAGACGATGCGGAACTGGGAAACAAGCCCGACGCACAGACTCCAACATTCTATTGCGTAGAGTCGCACATTGTCTAAACAGAGCAGCGCGGCCCATGTTTCTGGAAGATCATCCAACTACACACAAAGCAACGAGCATAATTATAAAATGATGTGCACCCTCCCCCCGCATCCAGTTCAAAAGAGCCTTGTCCTCCTCACAAATTGCTTAAATAGAACTTTGAACTTCATTTGCATGTCATGTCGTCAGAAATCCCATGGGCTGGGCTGCGGCCTTCTTCAATATTGCGTCAAACAGATATCAGCGCAGATTGTCGCGATGGAGTGAAAGAATACGTGAATAAGCAGCACTACATGAGAGACGTTGATAATGTGCGATAGTAAACAATACAGTACTACCAGATACGGATCATTGGAAAGAAGACTATGTGCCAAATATCTGGACTATTTTTTTAAATTTCTTCGTGCGCTTTCCACGGGGGGAAGGCACGGCCATCAAGAAGTGCCGTCGTGCATCTCGCTAATACCGAGAGGTTATGTGTTCTAACCTTAACCGTCCCTATACTTAGAACGCTCTGGTGAAGTCGGCTGACTTTCCCGGTTGGATTTCCCGAGGTTTCGCGCAGTGGCTTTACGCTAGTCCTCGGAGGGAGCGTGCCTTTTGCGCTTCTTGCAGACCGGCATGTCCAATGTTTAATTGGGGTTCTCGCTGGGCCTCATGCGTCGCAGAGGGGGGATGGGGATTGGGCACCTGTACCTGTCTTCGAGAATTTCAGTTGGGGTGGTCCAAAGCTCTCCACTGCAAGAAGTAATTGAGCCATTTCCTTGGCGTAGCATAACTTCTTGGTGGGGACCCCCTCCACGGCAAACTGGATGCGCAAGGGCTTGAGGGCGGGGCAGGTCAAAAGGTGCAGGGACGTTTCTTCGCAAAACGTTCGGTGGCTGGGTGTTGCGCGAGTCCGAAGGGTATTTTTGTAGTCATTATCGAGGCACCATTGCAGTAAGCGTGCGCCTCGTGGGTCTTCCGGGATCGCGCGATCCCAAGCCAGCGCGTGTGCGTTGGCATCTGCACCGATGATAAGTGGTCCGCTTTCAAGAGATCTTAGTGCGTCTAGTTCTGTCGGGGTGAAGCATCGGCCTGGAGTACAATACGCTGAGGTAATGGTCAACTCCGTTCTATTTGACATTTAGATAGTAGCATGCACATGCTCTATGTGAGCTACTGTAGCCCGGCCTACCTCAACTGGTAAGCCCTCGCGGATAAGGATCGAGACACCGCCTCCCTGAGGGGAGCGGGCAACACCATGATGTTGGTATACAGAAATTGGGAAACTCCTCACCTCTCTATCAGACACTTTAGTCTCGCATACAAGGCAAAAAGTCACGTTCTCCTCCTGAAAGAGCTTACGTAAGGCCAAGCGCTTTGCCTGGGTCAATCCGGCCGAGTTCCATTGCATTCCTCGCAAGGTCGGCACAGATTTACGTCCACATTTCCAGTTCAGCAGTAGCAAGGTGCGGATTCTACTGGTGCTGTGTGATACCGTAGCCGTGAGAGTTCCGCAGTCTGATTCTAGTGAACCATGCTGCATGCTCTTGTCTTCCCCCAACAATATGAGGTACTGGACCCTGGCAACACTGTGAGGTGGCCGGCATCACAAGGGAATACCGGGGCTAAGAAAGAATATCAGCGCAGGTCGGCACAATTGTTGGCCTCCCCATGCTAGACCTGGCTAAAGGGTTCTGTGCGCAACCCCCCTTACTCTTCAACAGAATTAGACCGGGGTATAATTTCAGTTTACACAAACAGGCATCTATTGATGCAGTTGTGTAGTAATATAATAGCTATGAATAAGCACTCATGAATAGATTTTACTGATAAGGACAGCGACGGGATCGCTTATGTACTGTATTCGTCGAGGTTATTATCATACCATCCATCTAATACAACTTCAGGTATGATCAAAAACACACGAACAGCAATACACGCCCAAGCGCATGCTGCCTCTTCCCGTATCAAACAGTTCCATAATTATTTCTGGCTCATTTAACAGTGCAATAAGCTAATACAGGTCCCAGCAAAGCAACGCAAGAACCAATTGGTGGACATTCAGCTGAATTAGTCGCAAATATAAGAAGACATTGTGCTCCTGGTCGCACGGAGAGAATCAGGTATTCCACACCAACTTCCTATTTATCTGGAGATTCATCATTTACCTTCGGTAGAGTACTTAATCTGTTTACGCTTAACACAACATATCCCAATGTAGCATATTCAGATGGACCCTATACATAAAAAATAAGTAAGAAGAACAACAAGAGTGAAAAAAAAGTAAGTAACCTACAAAACACAAATGTATATTTACCCCCTGGGGGGCTTGCTATAAAAAAAAAGCACAAAAAGATCCTTTTTTTTTAGAATTCAATGGTAAAACCTTTCATACTTTGAACACTATTAACAATTAAGAAAGACATACCATATGAAAATAATGTCTACACAAATTATATATATATATATATATATATACCAACACAAAAAAATTCATAACAAAAAAAAATTATTCAAGAAAAAAAAAGGTTCCTTAGAACAACAAAAGAAATAACACATATGAACAACTGCAAAAAAAAAAAAAGACACAAATAAAAATCTGAAAAAGGCCCATACTAACATTAAAGACCAAAAACACAAGAAAACCTCAAAATACACATATAATCTTCTCAGAACAAGATTTAAACAAAACATGTATATATCCACATTTAACAAACTGCATAATAGCTATACAACATCAGAGGCTAAAACACGCACTAATAACAAAACTAATCACAAACAACAATAAAAACAAAGCCAACAGAATAAAGAAACTTTTGCGCATTTCAATAAAACTGTGTCTCACGC
>JASANW010001207.1:0-20609 GCA_030849725.1 Trypanosoma boissoni
CGACAGAGAAGAACCCGCTAGACTTTGTTTTCAAAGACCAGAATGTCTGAATGATTAACAAATACGAAGGGGAAAAGAAATTGTTATTAACTCGGAGTAAGAATCGTTTAAGAGCGAAAATGTCTATTTTTATTTTTACTTTTTTTTTATGCGGCATATGCGATCCTATGGTATCGAATTGTATGGCTATTCTCTATTTATTGTTATGCTTTGCTCTTTTTTTTTTTTTAGATTGATCTAAAGTTACTTTTTTGTTTTGTTTTGTTTTGCATTTTCGCATAGCGCAGGCATATATATATACTTGTATATGTTTTCAATGGTGTTGAGGAAACACTTAGAAAGGCGTAACAAGAATAATTTATTGCTTACTTTTTGGAAACGTTAAAGTTCTTGGCAGAATTCTGCACTATTCGTTTGTTCTGTGAATTCCATAGGAGCGCTAATAGTGTTAGGATTACAGAGGAACAAAGGGAAAGATGGCATTGGTGCGGGTTCAACTCATGGAAGGGGTACTTCTCGGGTTTATTTTTTATTTTTTTGCCTTTGTGAAACTCAGAACGGCAATGATGGATATTATTTCCGTAGACTTTTTAAATGAATGGGGCGAGATTGGGCAATGATACGCGAAGTATTGAATTGTAATAAGTTCTCTCATATGACTGATTTGGGACGAGGACTCGTCTTGAGATGCAGTTTGAGGGGAAGTGGCGAGTACTCTTTGCCGTTTTGCCGAAAAAAAAATAAATAGAATTTTATATGGTAACATTGCACATGTGATTCCGGCATAACCATTGGCTTGCAGTACGATAGTTTCTTAAACGGATGCGATTGCACAAAGTGTATTATGACTTTTTTTGTGTTATTGCAACTGCGTTATATCTGTGCCATGACATTGCGCACTGTGTCTCCGGGTGCCTCACGCACAGCCTCTGTGGAAATGAATCAGTTCAGTTTGCCTGTCCTGTGCTTGTTCTCCACTGCCCAGCGGATTTCAGGATTTTGTACTCCCATACCAGTGTTGGCCGAGAAACAAGAATCCAAGGAAAAAAAAATCTGTTTTTACTCAACAGCACATCGGTAACTTATTTTTAAAGGAACCGATTCTCCTTGAGAGTTCCTGTCTTGCACGGTGAACAAACTTTTTTTTGTTTGTTTCATTCGCTTTTATTGTCACTGTTATATGCGTTCCGATGATTACTGTGCTCGTGCTGTGCCTCTGTTTTGGGTAGCATCCTGTGAATAAAAAAAAAACAACAACAACTCTTTACTTGCACAAAGAGCTGCCTAATGTGATTTTGTCATAGTTTTCATCATGAGTGAATCTGCAGTACGAAGGAACCAATGGACACACTGATGTGAGCAATTTAGCAGAACCACATGTCTCTTTTTGTTTCTGCTTTGTGTTTTCAGATTGTATGCCTATCGAGGTATTTTCTTTCTAGAGAGAGAGAGCTCTTGCCTGTTAATAACACTCACCATAGAAACATCGCTTGTTTTTTTTTTTTCTTGCATGTGAGCTTCTCTGAGCATGCAAACACGAAATAATGCCTCGGCGTAAACTCTGATCTAAAAAATTATAGAATTCATAATTCGTGTGTTTTGTAAAATGGTGGTATGAATTAGAAATATTTTTAGCTTTCTAAGCAATGCTGTGCCTTATGTGTGTGAATTTAAGCCCAACGCCACAACTGAAGCTGATGGCTGTGTGTGTTATTGTAATGTACCACAAAGTGACTTCATAGTATCGTTTTGCCGAGTTGTTGTATCCTTAATTGTCGACTATCGACAGGGGAGGTTAAGAAAGCGAATATTGTGATAAACCACTGCGGAGCAATTAAGTTCGTGGATCCAATGGTTTGCCTTTCCGTGACGGTTTTATACAAAGGGGGAAAGCAATCCAAAATCGAGGCGTGAGCACGCTGCTAACCTTTGTACTTCAATCAAACTCATAGGTATCGGAATGACTTTCGGGAAATTTTCGATTTGGAGCAATGAGGGCTGAGGGCCCAGTAGCAATGTCATGTAGTCTGATTGACAAGCGCGTTTACCAGACAGCTGCTGTCTTTGTGTCAAACTGCAATCTTATTCGCGGTGAATCCGTAAAGCACCCAAGTGTTTACGAAGCCAACAGGTCTGGCCGACGGTAGCATAATAAGCATGTCTAAAAGAAGTGCAAGCCCTTTGAGCAGTATAAACAAAAAAAAAAAGAATACTTGTTTTTTTCTTTATTTATTTATTAAGAGCACTTTCCAAGTATGGAAACCACAAAGGAGATTGACTGTGTGACAATAGAAAGTGTATCAGGCGCTCTTTTGTGTCATTGTTCGTTTCTACCGGAGTGCCCTAAACGCTGAGGGTTTGGCCCCCGCAGGCCGCACAAGTTTCACTGACATGGATGTGTGCTTGCCGGTGCAATTGGGCGAGGGGAGCAGTGCTTCAGCGGAAGGAGTTGCATTGCGTCTGCCACTGAAGCTGAGTGATTGCCTGCGGCGGATCGGAGCTGGTGAAGCTGAGGAATGAGGTAAAGATTTTTGGAATATCTCAAATCGCACAGACTCTATTTATTTATTTATTTTTGTGGAGGCGGCACAGTCAAGGTGTTGCTCGATAAAAGCTTGAAAAAGTTGAACTCTATGGAACCGTTGTGGGTGGTGATAGTTAAATTATGCTTTACTACTCTTTGCGCTCCAAAGCAGTAAAGAAACAGTTGGGTGTATTAATTTTTCCTTTTTTTTTTCCTTGAAAAGGATGATGTGAACATAACAATTTTTTTTTTGTTATTTGTTTCTGTGCAGAGAGCTCCGTAAAGCGTCCTATGGATTCTTTAGACTCTCTAAGTTTTCGAGTCGGTTTTCAGCATTCTTTATAGAAGAATGTAGATTTTTTATTTTTATTTTTGGTTTGGGACTTATAATGTTTTTATTAATAAACCTTTGTTTCCAGCGTTCGCTTAGACTCTCATATGTGTATCTCCCAGCAATTGCAGTTGTCTAAAGGAATTTGTATTGTTTCTTCTCTCTGTTTACACATTCTCTATTGTTGAAGGATATATTATGGACATACACTATGCTGTGCGCCGGAGTCTTTCCCATGTATCTCAAAGGATACCAACAAGTTTGTATTTTGTCCTGGGACTAATTATATGCACATACCTTTTCTTTACATTTCTTTGTAACTCAGAAAATTTTGGCAATACTACTGCAAAAAAATCCCTCACCTATGCCTTTGATAATCTTTCCTGCCATGATGAGCCTCTGATATACATTCCACAAAGGACACAGCTTCTGTGGGGTGAGAGAGACTTTTTAGTTGTCTTTGGCATTCCGTCTCTTGACATTCCTAAAAGACGATGGCGCCGTCACATGCAGCGGATCAGCTGTTGGCAGTTTCCTGAAGTTGCCACGCGACACAATAACTACACAGGCGCAATGCTCGTCCTATACCTCTTGGCTCGGCACCCGGTGCATAAGTTTCTTCTCTCGAAAGAAGTGGTGCGGGAAGCCAAGGAGTGGCACGACATTGTAATCCATCCTATGAATGAAGGGCACTCCAATACGAAAAAAATAGTCAATGGCAGAGGCAAGTGGGGGATCGAGGCTGAAATCGGGTCAAGTCGCAAAACTTTCTTTTGGTTTCAGTTTGCACTGCAGCAGTTTCCCGGAGTCCCTTATGTGGCCAAAGGTGACGATGACATGTTCCTTCGAGTCCCTCAGTACTTAATGGACTTGCGACGTCTCCCACTGCGTAGAGTCTATTGGGGCAAATATACAGTCGAGAAAGATAGGGTAAACAGAAGACGAAAACACAAAGTTAAGTATATGAGTGGATACTGTTTTACTTTATCCATTGATGTTTCGCAGCAGCTTGTGTCGTATGAACCATTGCGAAAACTTGTTAGGACGCCATACAGTAAGCCAGTAGAGTTTGACTTTCTTTTTCTAAGTATGAAACACGAGGATGTGATGGTGGGTCGTGTGTTAAGTCTAACAGGTTATCCAGTGATTTTCTTTGCAGAAAGTCGGCGCCGTTTTTCTCTCACCTTGAATCGAAGTTTTTTGGACACGGGTGTATCACTGCATGGTCCTAAGGAACATGAGTACCACTTTCTTATGAGTTACTTTTTTTTATATCCAACGACTTCCACACGCATTGTAATCATCAAAAGGACGCCCCTCTTCTTCTCCATGAAACCTATTCTTGGGAGAAAATGATCTTTTCAAACAGATCACTTTCTGCGTTTGATTGTTTTTTTTTTTATTATTATTATTCTCACGACTCATCATCTAAAAGTGGCGCACAACTGTGTTTGTGTTTTTTTTTTTTTTGCACTTAGAATGATAAATTACTGTGAGTCCGTGATGCTGTGGAATTTTGACTTTCAGGTTTTATTTGGGAAGCCATTGGGTCTGTTGTCGTCAAAGTGAGTTTGCGCGGATGTACCCAGCAATAGTTCAAATACAAATTGAACATGTGTGCGTACTTTTACATACGTCTTTTTACTCTAGTGTTGCATGCTTTAGACATATATATATATATATATATATAAGCGCTGTTAAGTGTATCCTTTTGAGCCCAACTTTGGGAAAGGAGTTCTTATGTTAAATAGTTTGTTTGTGATATGAGTGAAAACAAAGATATAAAGGGTGAACGGGAGTTATTTTGCTATTTCGGTAATTGATTTGCTAACAGACATATAAAATATGTGTAACTTCATATCAGTATTCGAAATTAAATAAAGAATTAAAAGACATCTATACTCTATGAGATTGAACAACAACAACAAAAATGAATCAGCAGTACATGAAATAAACAAGAACGGTGTGGGCATGCTATATGGTGTTTAACATATATATATATACATACATACATTGTTCCTTCATTTCGTGTGCTTATGCCGTAATGAGTATTTGATTTTCCTTTTCACTTTGAGCGGTCACCCAGAAGCCGCCATGTTTGCCTTTTTGTTATGTTATCCATTGCTTCTTGTTCCTTTTTGTGACTAAGGATTATCGATGAGTTGCAGCTGCAACGCATTCATGTCTCCGTATCACTCTTTTCATCGTTTGGTTTGTTTCTGATTCTGAGAGACTTCCGTGTCGTCACTGTTTGCTCTTTGAATGCTCGCGAGAACAGTTTTCTCCGAAAGAGACATTTCTTCTGAAGTAAAGAATTTATTCGGAGGAGTGAGCGCACTGTGGTGGGCAATGCAGCCGCCAGTTGGAATTGCTCAGTGTTGTCCTTTGTTGCAATGTATAGAGATATGCATTTCAACATCAGCTTTGGGTTCTGTGCCGATTGTCTTTGACTTATTGCTTATCATTGACTGGACTGTCAGTGTCGCAATGATCAGTTTTTTTTTTTTTGTTCTTTGTTTTCGTATTACTGTATTACTGTGTGATTGCGGTTTCACGGACTGCTGCTGCTGCTGATAGCGAAAGCAGTGGGAGGCAATTGCGTTGCAATACGAATGGCATTTCCGATAAATAAATAAATAAAAGACACTGGCGGAATAATACTTTCCTCACACACTGATCCCTCACCTGCTCTCCCTCTGCGCACGGTGAGGATGTGCACTTCGTGAAGTGCTTGCGGGAACATTTTTCCACGCGACTTCTCTGTGATGCACAAAGCCGCAGAGACGATGTGGCAAGAGGCTTTTATGAAGTGTTTGTGTTGCGTTCAGGTGAGTTGCACGCAGTGGATGATAAAATCAAACTGAGGCCGTTATTTGATTGAATAAGTGTGCTTTCCTTTTCTTTTCTATCATAAATCTTTTATTATTATTATTATTATTATGTTTTTGTTTTTTTAAATGGTGAAAAGCCAACTCGGGGTCAAAAGGGGGGTGGCGACATTTTTACCAGTGTACTCATTACTGTTTGACTCCAAAACAGAGCCTCTTTGTCAAAGGGGATATAAAACATTACATTTATGAAATGGTGATAGTAAAAAGTCTGTAGAACTTTTTCTTTTACACATTCCAGAGCACGCTTTGCTGAGTACACTCTTCTATGGAATGAACAAGTGACATTAACACTGCGGGTCTCTTATAAATGCTTTTTTGCTGATTTTATTGAAGTTAAATGATTTTATACCTTTGCGCACTGATCAGAGCTTTGAAAAAAGTGTAAAATATCAAAAGGTATAGAAGAACAAAAAGGAGTCTTGCTTTCCACATCGATTTTACACACACGTGCTCCTTATGTTATTGTCATATTCGCATTGGGAATGTAATGGAAACTCTTGCCCGGTATAAATGACTTCTCGAATGGCTACCGCGGCTGTGAAGAGAGAGACTGCGTACATATTCTAAGAACTCTGCTTTAATCGCACGCAACACATATCCTTTAAAAAAAAAAAAAAGTGGAATTACTAAAGTACGAAGGTAATGTGGCGGGTTCTCACCTTTTTTGTGTGTTATGTTAAAAATAAATGAAAAAAAAAAATATTTCTGTTTAAATAAGACATTTCACATACACACATACATACACAAACATGCACGTGTTCATCCTTTATATTTATTTTTATATATTGAAAAACATGTTATGCAAATAAGAGGCACTTTTCCCGATATCACGTTTACATCGTTATGTTTTTTTTTTTTTTTTTCTTTACAAAATGTAAACTTTGTTTAAGCATGGGCAACTGGTGAAAGTAAAGGGAAGACCTTACTCAGTATCACAGTGCTGATCATGCACAGAGTTATCACTGAGAGAGTTGGAATATATATACATATATATATATATATATATTTGTACTGTTTTAAAAGTTCTCCCGCATGGTTATCAACAGATATAAACGCCCAGCTCTTTAAAATGGAACGAACTAAACAATAAATATATACATATTTATGTCTTTTGTGTGGGGGGTCTACGTTACTATTCATAATTGCACTACCGGAAATTGTACGTTAACTACACAAGACTGCGCTGATGGCTGTGGATTATCATATGTGTTGTTTGCACATTTCTTTTGATGTGATGAGATAAGTCTGTGTGTGTGTGTAGGTGCGCATAACTTCTGTCTGATCCATGGCATACAGAGTGCAATTACAAAGCCAATTGACTGCTCTCTCACAATGTATACATGAGTGTAAATACCCGAACTTTTCCTCGCACTAGTGGCGCAAAAGTATTGAGGCTAATGGGATCCAATGGAATAATTTGATTTGGATTCACCATAAGGTACGCGCATGTCAACCAATTGCTTAAATATGGTATTTGGGTATATCCAACACATCCGCTCACCCGAGAAAGGTGGATAGAAGTGTTGTATCATGGTAACGTGTAATTAAGTCCCCCTGAGAAGAGAGAAAAATGAGATGTAAGTTTGAAAATATCTTTTTCTGCACTATTCAGAACTTCTTTACTCGTACACATATAAAAAAAAAAAAAACCAAAAAAGAATAAACTGCGAATATCGGTGTCATAATCATAACACGATGCGCAGTGCTGAGCATTACTTTTTTGCTGAGACTCCGTTCTGAGTGTGTAGACATACGTATGAATAGCCTCAATGCACTCATGGAAGTACATAATGAATATCTCATAGACTGCAAATGTTTGTAGGAGGCTTTCCGGTCTCTCGGTATCAGTTTACAGTGAAGAATTGTTTTGGAAAACACAATGAGCGTGCTGGCTGTTATTTATTTATTTTTTTTATTAAGCATCGACTTATTTTTTTTTTATACAAAAACCTATTTCATCATTGGTGCACTGAAAACAGTACTATTGTTCTCATTTCTCTTGCGTGATTGTGCTGTATAGTGTAAATGATGGTACTCTTTGTTCCACCATGTTGAGTGCAGAGAAATAAACGAATAAAAAAAAAATGTATTGCGCATTGCTATATTCCACAGTCTCAATTATATCCTTTCCGTCTTTATTATTTTCGGATTGTGATCATGGAGAGCACGGTTGAAGGCGTGTCTTTTACTTTTTAGTACTGCATTTATTTTCATAATGTATTTTATGAACACTTCCCTTTGAAGTGGTGCGAGTGGAATTGGTTGACATAAAATGGTGCGCCGGCATACTTTGGAATATATTCTTATGTATTCTTCAATGAATGAAAGTATCGTTCTGTACTGTGGGGAAATGGAATTCCATTCTTTTTGCGTTTTAAACTTTCAGTTTTCTTTGTGCTTTGTTATGCAATCTCCCTTTGCAGGACAAGTACTATTCATTAGGAGGAAGTTCTTCATTGCAGCAACTTCCCGAATAGCAAAAGATACACAGACTTCGGGAAAGAACAAATGAGATACAGTTCTAATGGAAGGGATTTGAACTTCTGATGAATGCATAATTGCGTCATTAAGGGTTTTCGATTTGTCCTTTGGATGACTGTTTCGAACTCTTAAAGAGGATACGTTAGGAAGGGAGTCCAATGTATGGAACAAAAGGTTTTTATATCACGAAACTGATGGAATAGTGGGCACAGTTCTTATGCTTTATATTTTTGGTATGCGCAACAAAGACTAATAAATACACAGGCAGTGCACAGTGTTCAAAGAGGAGATGCCACTTTGTAGGTTTGTTACCGAATGTAAATTAATTTCACATCAGCGAAAAGGACATCTCTATGAAAAGGATTACTCAATTTGTGCGTAGCTTGACTTTGCTGCGGTCTGCCTTCACAGTGGAGATTGCTTTGCTTGTGTATGGATTGAACGAATGACCAAAGCAAGCATTTAGACTCATTTCCCTGTGTTTCTGCAAAGTACTCGCATGGAACTGAACTGATGATTCATTTCTTTTGGTTTTAGACAAAACACCAGTGGCGATGCTGCAGAAGGATACAATGTGTATCGTACGGAAAGTTATTCTTTTTCCGTCCTCCACTCAACGAAGTTATTTTTTATTTTTTTGCGAGAGAGTGCGTCTCTAAGTGCGCTCTCCATTACATACAATTGTGCAAATGAGTGAGCACCAGCAGTACTCTATCAGTGTTGAGAGAAAGGCAAACTATTGGGGGCACTGCTGCCATAGAACTCATTTTACGTGTGAATGCGTAATGTGAACATAAACCCTGGGAAGCTCACAATACCATGAATAGAGCACAGCTATATATACTTATACTTATAATTATGCTTCGTAATGATCATAATTATATAGTGTTTTCTCAGAAAGGACAGCAGTGCGAGTGAGCATCTCTAAGGAACTGATTTGTTCTACTTTGGTGAAAGTGCTATTTTGATAAGCAGAGTGGCCATTTCTTTTCTGCAGTGCAGTGTGTCTTTAATTCATATCACTGCTACTTTGCGCAATGTTTTTAAATTCGTATCGACCAGAGAAGCTCAGATTGCTGTACTTTCTCTGCGCTTTAACATCTTTAAAAAAAAAAAAAAAAAAAAAAACGCTTTTCAGGGCTGCGATAAAACTTGTTTTATTAGAATGGAATGGTCTCATCTCTTTGTTTGGCATTCACACTCAAGCTGACGAGACCATCTTGTTCTGTATCTTTTTTTTTTTTACTACACGCACATCATAGTGCATATACCTCAAACTTAGAAGTTGTTTGCATTTGATATTACTATTGTTATGCATTTATTGCTGTTGGTATTTCTTGCAAAGTTTTTAAATCCGACAAAAGTGTTCTGAATGGTCCATTCATACAAATAAGTCTGTCACCAAGATTTGTGCTGGCTATACGAGATGATGTATATTCTTTGTTTCATTTCTTTCAGAGTACTGCATGTACATAAAATAAATTGGAGTTCTCTGTTGCAGTTAATATGTCGATACTTAAAATTGAAAGGAGAAGTGGAACTGCCCCTTGCGCGAAGCAACAAAACAACTGTTGACTGCCTTTTTTTTGTTTTTATTCCAATGCATAGCGCAACAGACTATACTCGAGTAATATTGTTATTGCGCTTGCTTTGTTGACAATTATTTTAAATTAAAACTATGAAACATAAGAGCATCCAAATAGGATGTTGATTATTTAAATGAGTGGTATCAGGTCGAACACAAATTGAGAGAATTGACGAAAAAGTCTCCTGGGACACAACAAGAAACATCCAATAAAGGCAATAGACCTTTTTGTTTTTTAACGTGTGCTAGTATTTGTCACGATTGTGCAGGCGTTCAGCTAGGCCAATGATAACAAAGTTGCAATTCCTTGTGTTTCCACATCTTTGCAAGAAATGCTTCACTTTTCAATAAAGAGAGAGAGCTTATTGTGGGTAATACTTGGTATCAAAAACTCGTATGAGGGAGTATGGTGAATTGATAGATTTTAGCCTTGCAAAGTGGCACTGTTTTTTTTTTTTTTGAAGATGAATCCGCATTTATTTCAAGAAGTGGGCTTAAGATAAGAGATTTTATTGCTCCGTGATGCAAGGTGTCTACCACATGGGCTGATACTCACTGGTGGTTTTTTATTTTGTACACTGACAACAGCATTATTTCTTTGCCATGCTGTTGTAATAGGTGCAGTAGTATGACCTTCTCCGAAGGTTTTGCACATTTTAAAATTTATGTTCAACAAGCAGTGGATAAAATAAAACACGTTGAAGTGCGCATGCTCTTGATATGGTGTGCTCTTTTTTGGATGTAGCTAAGAGAAAGCACTAAGTTCTTGAATCTGCTAAAATTATAAATAATTTTTACTCTTGGTATTGATTAATGAATAAACAGTGTTTAATGATAGTAATTATTTCATTGACATTGTGTATTTTTATGCGTTGTTTTTCTGGTATACACTGTACATAAACCCCTTTTTTGAAGCATTATTGACAGGAGACCGTATACGTGATTATTTTCTAAGTAACTCGCTGAACTTATGCTTTTGATAAAGTGCGGTTTTATAAAGATGTGTCCATGCGCAATCCAATACTAGCACGGCGCCAACACTCTCATACTTCCTCTTCTCATGACATATGTTTCTTTTATTTTTAAAAATAAAAGTAGTCACATACTTGCTTATTTTTTGTTCTGTACTTAAGTGAGTGTACACTATACAGTTTGTTTTTTGGTAAGTATGATTTTTTTTTGTTTTGTATTTGTTTGCATTGGTGATTCCTATATAGAGTGGGCCTTCTATGCTTATCCATAGGCAATGAATTGCATTGCTTTGTGTGCATTTCCTCTTTACATTTTATTCTCACAGAGCCACAGCTAAGGAGTGGCTGGCAGACTGCAGAGGAGAGCGAGGTGAACAAAAGGCCGACCACTCGCTCTCAACTATTGCTAGTTGCAAGATGATCTTACGTTCCACTGGCCATTGCATATGTTGACAGTGTCATTTCAAAAAAGATTTTTTTTTTCTACTTCCTTCTCAGTCTCCTTGGCGACTCATCATGGCGAGTAACTGATTCTTGCAGAGTGTGCAAGTCTGTTGGGGAATCCAGGCACAGTAACGTATGAGTAATAGTTTATTTGTGTGTGTGTGTGTTGGGGGGTGGTCCTTTGGTGAGGGAAAGAAAGAGGTACCGTCTTGAGTTGCATAGATATGGTAAGAATAAACTCCTTTTTTCATAAAGTGCCTATTATTATCACAGAAAATACAGAGTAGTCAACGGCATTGGAAGCCATTGCATTTTGTTTATTATATTTCTTTATTTATGCTTTTCAGCAAAGGTGATGTTTCCTAAGTTGTAAGTTGGTTCTCAAAAAACTCGTGTAATGCTGTCAAGCACACACTATATACAATGTGCTGAATATTTCGTTTGGTATGGTTTGCAAAACCCTGTGCTGAAATATCTTATACTTCACTTGCTCGCATGTGTGAGTATGTCTCAGGTATCGTGCATTTAAAATAGTTATCTGTTGAAAACTAAACGATGACGTTCAATTATGTAAAACGTGTTCTCATTTATTCTTTGCACTTTTATAGATATCTAACTAAGACACAAAAGTGACAACCCCAATTATCTACAAATAGTGAAACTGCGAGCGCTTGCTGGCCTTCTCGCAGTTTTATTATTCCTATCTTTTGTTAATCCTTGCATTGCTGAATCCGGTCGTGAATTGGTTGTGGTCTTCGAAGGTGGCAAAACGGAGGTTTCACTTGAAGAGGATAATGATACAATAACAATGAGCAAACCGCGTGCATTTCGTATTCCAGCGTTTGTCGGTGGAGTGCTCAATAACAAGGAGTTCCTTGCAGTCCTTTGCGACACGCGTTACTACAGTTTCAGAGACGAGAGTTTTACTGAAGCAGTGGCTAGGACAAGCTATAGGGACTACAAAACATGGAGTGATGTAGAGGTCTTTGCCAAAAACACACGGAAGAATAAAACACACTCAGTTATGGGTAGAGTCACTGCCGTAATGAAGGGCAAAAAGATCTTTGCGCTTGTTACGAGCTGGGACGAATTGTATTTCGCGTGGCTCAGGCAAGGTAGCAGTAACGGGTGGAACCCCTTAATGATTGTTGGGACTGTCACTGCCCCTGCGGAGTCCAATACTGGTGGTGTGTCCGTAAAATGGGAGAAGGGAAAATCACTAAAGAATTTACTTCCAGAAACTGTACTTGGGGCACCGGGATATCAGTTCATTGGTGGTTTGGGCAATGGTGTAGTTATGAAGAATGGTGCAATTGTTTTCCCCATTCAGATTGCAAACAGCAGGTCTAAAACTGTGGCATCCATCATGTACTCCACTGATGAAGGGTCCACATGGCAGATTGGGGGAACAACAGAAGAAGGTGCATCAGAGTGCAGTGTGGTTGAGTGGGGAGATGGGAAATTGCTTCTCGTTGCCCTACATGAAAAAACATTTCGCAAAGCATACGAGTCGGAGGATATGGGCAAGACATGGAAAGAGTCTTCTGTACTATCGCAAGTGTGGAATAATCGACAAAGTGGCTTTGGCGTGGGAGGCCAAGTAGTGCCATTACTGCTCCAGTGGATGGAAAAGATGTATTGCTCTTTGCACATCCACTGAATAAGAAAATGCGTCGTTTTACTCACGACACTCTGCAGCTGTGGCTAAGTGATGGGCAGCGCATAGTGTGCGTTGGGACAATCAGTGAAGATGGCAAAGGAGATCGCACTGGGTATTCTATATTGGGCCATGTTGGTGATCGTCTCTACATCGTACATGAGATAAATCCGCGTGATGATTTGTCCAGGGACAATGCTGTACTTAAAGACTGGGACAGAGTTATTGCGCTCAGTCCGCTTCCACAGTTTTTTGAAAGCGTTAAGCACACAGTGCGTGAGTGGCGAAAACTGGACGCCAAGCTTCAGACGAAATATATTCCAACCGATGCGATTGTGGGGTTCCTGGGAGAAAGCAAAGATGACGCTGTGTGGGCAGACGGGTACAACTGCGTAAACGCTACTGTACATGGCGCGACACGTGTCCCGGGAGGATTTCGTTTCGATGCCCAAGCCGGCAGTGGTGCGCAGTGGCCAGTGCGGATCCGAAAACACAATCACGTTTACAGTTTCACCAGAGATCAGTTCACAATTGCGGCTACAGTAAAGATTCACGCCATAAACGAGGAGAGATACTCTTCGCTGCTCGGTGCCAGTGGGGATGCGCATGGATACTCCACGGTGCTTGAGCTTGGATATACGCAGTACAAGAATTGGTATGCAGACGATGGTAAAAGAGTGAGGAATTCTACTCTTGCGAAGCTTGAGTTGGAGAAGGAGTACCACGTTGCACTCACATTTGCGGGTGATGTGAGCTATGTATACGTGGATGGTGTCTCCATCACAAATGAAAAACTAAAGAGTTACGCTGGACCCAAGATCAACCACTTCTACGCGGGCGGGATTGGAAAATACTCAACAGCAAAGGGCATTTCGTGCACAGTGAAGAATGTGATGCTCTTCAGTCGGGCACTGAGCCAAGAGGAAGTCGACAGACTCTCAAACGTGGACGGCGCTGGTAAACTGAAAAAACCAAAGTCGACGACACAAGACAAAGAAACATCAGCCGCTGGCAGTCAGACCGCTTCGAAAAATCCATCAGTGCCTACTCAGATTCCTAACAAGAATGTCGATCAGTTTACACATGAGAATCGTAATGGTACCTTTGAAAACGATGATAAAGGTGATAATGCGGCAGTGGTTTCTTTGTCCTTTGCTGCTTGCATGTGTCTTGTGTACTCCGCGCTTGTGCTTACGTGGTTGTAAACAGTTGTACTGCATTATATGTCTTCTTGTGTACAATAGTTTTTTTTTTCTATTTTAGAAACACAATTGCGCAAAGCGAGAGAACGAAACCCAACAAGTTGTATCCATTAAAGTATTATTTGTGCTGTGTGGAAGAAATTTGCGAGGGACCTATGTACTTTTTGAACGACAAAACATTATATAAAGAAGGTAAAATATATATTCCCATTTATAAGTATTTTTCTTACGAGAGAGGAGTGGGCTACGTACTTTTTTTAATATTATTATTGTCCCCCTTATGTTCGTCATCTTCACTTACTATCTTGCGGTCTTCCCTTGCGTACGAAAGAGGATAGTCTAAGAAGTATGGAGTTCATCAGCGACACATTGTTTAGTTTGATGCTTTCTTGTGCTGGTGGTTTGGTATATTTCAATGAAGTGAAAAAAAAACATTAATAAAAATTTTATTGAGTCATTGCTTTATAACTTTTTTCTTGTTTGCAATACTTCTATTAAAAATATAGTTTCACAAAGTTACAAATCATATACACTCCTTGGGCTAAATAATATAAGATGATAGATTCATTTATGGTAAAATATACCTCTAGGTATTTTGGTTATCAGAGAAAAAATGAAAAAAAAACTTAATGTGAATAATTCTCCTTTTGTAGTTATAACAAAACTGCGTTTTTATTGTTATTTTTTACCGAAGTGAGATAGGTTTCTTTATTTTTTATTTTTTTTTGGTTATTTGAATAACGGATTTAAAAAAGCCTAAAAGCTTCATTGAAGATATTAGTAGAACTGTACAAAAGATAGTCATCTCAACGTAATGCTTTCGGCCGTGACTGAGTGCCAATCATTCAAAAATACACAAAATGTCTTTTAGTGATTTGTGAAGTCAATGCGCTGTTGTTGTTTAAGAGTGAGTACAAATTGGTCTCTATGATCGCTCTGCAGAAATATGTTGTGTTGCGCTTGGGTGCTGTTGAAGAAATTTACATAAAAGAAAACTTTTTTCTTTTACAGGTTTCATTGTAACACTGGATGAGAGGATTTAAGGACATTTTAGTTACAAGAACGTGAGATATTAGGCAGAAGATAACATATACGATACCAACAAAGTTTTGAATGCAACAATGTAAAGAATTCTTTACTTGTGTGTGTGTGTGGGTAAATGATTGAGTGGGATACTTAATGGAATAAATATAGTATAGTTATTCATTATAGCTTTATGAAGGAAGTCGTAGGAAAGAAGAGCTATAAGACTTCTCAACAATTCCCTCTCTATGAAATTATGTGTCTCGTTATTTGTTGTTTTGAGTGTGTATACCAATTACGATTGCCATACTATAAAGTGTTTAAAAATGCGACATGTAATATGTGTTCTGACGGTTGCGGTGTTCTTTCTGGCATTGGAGTACACCGCCAGTGCTGTTTCTATGCCGGTTCAGCAGAAGGCAGAGATCGCGTCAAGCTCATCATCAACAGCAGAAACTACCACGACTACCGAAGAAGACACCTCGTCTACCGAAGAAGACACCTCGTCTACAGAAGAAGACACCACTGAAACCACTACAACCACTACTACGACTACAGAAAAAGAAAACGCCGACACAGAAACAACAACAACTACTACGAATAAAGACGATACCGGTAAAGATACAGACACGGCAACCACTAGTACGGCCGCGTCTGCTACAGACGACGTAGCGGGTGTTGACAACAAACTCGATTCTACAACGTCAACAGAGATGACAAAGGACACTGCGTCTCCAGTCGATCCTAAGAGTACATCGACCACATCGAAGACTTCTCAGAAGGCTGAATCCAAAGCGGTGCCGCTACAACAAAAAGGAAAGAAAACAGACTTCAGCCTTTGCAGCTCTTCGCTCTTCGCCCTCGCAGCACTCGCCACCCTCCCCGTGGCGGCTGCCGCACCAGCACACTAGAGTCGTGGGTGGGGGGTGACTGTGGTAGTGAGTGGTGAATAATATATTAAGGGACAGTGTGGGACTGTGTGTCCTCGGACTGTTTCTATGGGCTTACACTAAACAACAATAACTGTGCTTTTATTATACATTTGCTTTTTCTATCCTATGGGTTTTCCTGGTGGACTCCTCCTGTTGCCCTCTGGGAAGTGCGTCGGGGAGGCCACACAGATACACACAGACACACATGGTGCTGTCCAGATGTGCATGCAAGTGGAGAAAATTTTTGTGTGTGTGGGTAAGAATTTTATTGGGCTATATAAGTATAAGAATATGTTTTGAGGTTTTCTATACTTGCTGAAAGTTCCCCCTGTGGTGCCTGGCTGGAGGAATATTCAAGAATTCGTCTTTGTTTTACGCGTGTTGTCGTTTCCCCTTTATTGCGTTTTCTTTCTTCTTTTGGTATTTATGTTCGGTAGACCACCTAGGGTTTCAGCGAGAAGCTCCCAAGCTATGCGCCCTACTCTGTGTGTGTATATGCTTGCCGTGTGCGTTGTGCTTTGTGTGTGTGCTGCCACTGATGTACCATCGACTAGTAGGCAAGGTGATCAAGCGCCGGAGGTGAAAGAGAATGAAGGCCCAAAAGCGAACACGACTACCACGGAGGCCACAGGTGATGCTAAGCTAGGAGGAGATGGCGTAAGTGGCAATGCCTGAAATGATAGTATGGGACGAGAGAGGTCCGTACAGTGGAACAGACTGTACACCAGGAAACTTCTATGCAAATGGAAAATACAACTTCCAAAGTCACACAGGATAACAGAAGCTGATAGGACAGGTATCACAGTCAAGTGTTCGACAGGACCAGACGTCTTTTGGAGGGTCCTCATCCGTTAACCCACCTGCGTTCACAGGACCGTTAAAAAAAAACAATACTTGTCACTGAAAAGAACGAAGGCTTAGTCATACCCCCAATAGAGGTCAAACCCTCTTCCGATAGTGGAAATGAGGCGATAAGGTCGCAAGAGCCACCAGTAGCTGCGCCGGCTTTAGTTAAAAAGAACATCTATGGATCGGATAATAAAACTATCAATTACTAAACTAAATGAAGGAGCTCCTGCAAAGGTTGCATCTCTACCCAAGACTGCACATCATGAAACGAGCTTGACAGAGGTAATGTCTCCTGATGCGCCTGAATGTGACCTGCAGTCTTCAAAGCCCCTCCCTGCACCCGCTGCCACTAACACAAAAGTATTGCATTCGTCACAGTTACCACTAACCCCCATAGCTGCGGATAAGACAAAGACCACAAGGGTGACCATAATTATTACAGACGGGAACGGTTATTCCACAAGAACATCACAGATGCCAGAGGATGCGGCCTCTCCAACCATTCCTAAGTTAGCCTCGACAGCACCGGTTATCTATCTGCCGAATGTATCCAAAGCGCTCCCACCACTACACTCTGTGGAGAAGACGGACGGCAGCCTTTGCAGCTCTTCACTCTTTGCCCTCGCAGCACTCGCCACCCTCGCCGTGGCGGCTGCCGCACCAGCACACTAGAGTCGTGGGTGGGGTGACTGTGGTAGTGAGTGGTGAATGATATTAAGGGACAATGTGGGACTGTGTGTCCCCCACTGTTTCTATGGGCTTACACTAAACAACCATAATTATGTTTTTGGGTTACAAATTTGCTTTTTCTATCCTTTGGGTTTCCGGGTGGACCCCTCCTGTTGCCCTCTGGGAAGAACTTCGGGGAGGCCACAGACACACACACTTGTTGCTGTATACATGCGCATGCAGGTGGAGGAATCCCGTGTGTATGGGTGATTGAATGATTGGGCTATATATTTCTATAACCATGTTTTTGAGTTCTATGTTGAGGTCGTAGTGCAATTCATGGCTAGTGATGAGTGTAATGTGAGTCGATAATTGCATCTGTGTTGTATCCCCTGTGTCTGCGTTTTCACTTCTATATTTGTTATTTGCCTTTTGAAGGTGTATACAACTTGCGTTTTACAGTGACATTATATTTGCCAATGCGCCGTGCTCTGTGTGTACTGGTCATTGTTGTGTTCCTGGCAGTCGTGGAGTGCGTTGTGATGAGTAAAGCAGATTCTGCGGCTCCTTCGGGGAGTGCGACAGGTAGTGAATCTGAAGAGGACAATGCGGACGCAGCACCGTCAGAGACTGGAGATAATTCTTCCAGCTCCACAGTGCTTTCTGGAACTGCTGCAATTGAAGCTGTACCTGGTGGTGTACCTGGAGCTACACACAGAGGTGTACCTGGAGCTGTACCTGGTGTTCAACCTGGGGTTGTGTCTGAAGATAGAGATATTAACCAAAGTGGGAAGTCGCCTAGAGTGCCACCCTTACTAAACAGAGATGTAGATGTGGCACTATTGTCTGTAGAAGCATCACGAGACAATCTCGGAGTTAAAGCAAGGGACAAAGAATCGGAAGTTTGTGGTGGCAAGAGTCCAAGCCATGTGACACCCTTGTCACAGTCCCACTTACATGGCACAGTTCAACGGGAGAGGGTGGTATTAAAAAAGAATGGGTTACCTCTGAGTCATGGACAAAACGAGCTTCTCTCGGAATTGGACGGCGCATCTGCAAAGAACGCGAAACATACACAGGTCTCCAAAGTCGCCCCATCACTCCCAAATAGTGAAGTGGAGTTAGATGCACCACAAAAAATTCTACTACCTTACAAGGCTGGGAAGAAGGCTCCGTTAGCGAAAGCAGAACATATCAACGCTTCTCCACAGGGCCCTGGCAAACCTACTGATGACGCGCCGATATCTTCAGATGCACCATTAATTGCCAGCACTGGAGGTACCACAACGCACCTATCCACTGTATCAAATGCCCTCCCACTGCATCACTCTGTGGATAAAACAGACGGCAGCCTTGGCAGCACTTCGCTCTTTGCCCTCGCAGCACTCGCCACCCTCACCGTGGCGGCTGCCGCACCAGCACACTAGAGTCGTGGGTGGGGTGACTGTGGTAGTGAGTGGTGAATAATATATTAAGGGACAATGTGGGACTGTGTGTCCCCCACTGTTTCTATGGGCTTACACTAAACAACCATAATTGTGCTTTTATTACAACTTTGCTTTTTCTATCCTTTGGGCTTCCGGGTGGGCACTCCTCCTGGTGCAATGTGCTCAGTGCTTCGGGAAGGCCATAGAAACAGATGGTGGTGTCCATATGCGCATTCAAGTGGAGAAAGGCTTTGTGTGTGGGTAATTAATGATTGGGCTACATAACGGTAAGAATATGATTTATGTCTAGATTATAACTTTTCAAGGAATGCTGGTGAGTGTGATAAGAAATTATATCAATGCTGTATGCTGTTGTGTATGCTTTGTGTCCGTGTTTTATTTTATTGATTTTAGCTCCAATCAGTTTAGGATCTATACATTATTTAAGCTCTCTGGAGATAGAACATTTTGTATTAATGTACCCCAGTTGGACACATTGTACGGTGTACCGGAGTATCAATTCCCCTTTTTTATTTGTAGTTATCCCCATTATGATCTGTATCGTCTCCCTCAGGTAGTTGCCGCAGCGTGTCAGTGTTTTCTACGGGCTACTCCACATCAGCCGTCGTCGCCAGATTGCCCTGACAGAGATTGTGAATCCATCTCAGGAACGTGACACTGTAGAAGTACCTGGAGCCGTATTCCGTTAGGTAGTAGCCCGTTTTGTGTCTGGCACGCGATTCAATCAGTGCCTCGCAGCTTAAAAGGTGTTTGACAGTCTCGTCAGCATCAGAGGGTGTTGCCTCAGAGGGCTGAGTAGCAGTGGGTTGCTCGCGCGCTTGCGCAAGCCGCTGCTTACAGCCTTTATAATGACGACCTCGCTAGATTTTACTGGGCCATTCCTGGCTGCAGTGTTCACACCGAAAGGTTCCTGCCTTGACTTTCGGGACCTTGACTTTGCTGTGACTGAAGAATTTATGCGTTTCCACTTCACCTGCAGAGATACCGGTGAAAGAACAGTGGTCACAGTGGAAGCGTTGTTCCATTCTCAGTTTGCTGTCCTTTCCTCGAGTGGTTGATGGAGGGCTGGTTAGTTTTGAGCCGAAGCGGCATACATTTGACTTCCGCGTGATTTGTGCCCGAAAGTATCCAAAGAGCTCGGAGTGGCCCGAGCGGATGCGTGCTAACTGCACCTGCTGCTCTTTCGATAGGTGTTTTCCGGTAATCAGACAGAGAGGTAGCCTCTTCTGGTACTGGAATATTTCGCCTGTGGCTGCTCTTAGTAGTTGTGCTCTGGGTGAGTTATCTTTTTTATGCATCGAGGTCCACTATTCCGCTAACACATTGCGTTTGATGGCGGCCTCACAATCCTTCATCGATAACGGAGCAGGTGTGTGGTCATTGCGAACTTTGTACCGGGCCGCTATTGCATGCACGTAGTCGTGCAAATGTTGGGACGATTCGTCCATTCTTCCTTGTGGCCGGGGCGACGTCAAACTTTGATGACGCTCTGCTGCGAGAGTAGCGGGAGCCGGAGCGTCTACTTCTATCTGTCTGTTATTTTTTGGGGGGTTCGGCGTTTCCCCGTTTTCGTTCATCAGCTGCTCAAACATCGCTTTTACA
>JASANW010001208.1:0-10053 GCA_030849725.1 Trypanosoma boissoni
TTACAGGCAGGCAACTCTAGTAGTTAAAGTGTGCAAAAAGAGTAAAAAAACAGAGAGGCAGAAGCCAAATATAGAGAAGCATATTTGGCGGCGTAACAGGAGCAAGTAATGGCGACACGATCACAGTTACAACAGTACTATAATATCATTAAAGCCAAAGTGGACGAGGCTCGACAAGATTTATCAGAGCGCAAAGCGGTTGCGGCAAAAGCGAAAAGGAAGCTGGCTTCTACAAAAAACACACAACCTAATTTAAATGCTCAGAATCGATGTGCAGAGCGTGAGGTAAAATTGAAGTTAATTCCAAATACAACCACCTTACCTTCTCCGAGGTCTGAATTTACGTGGGGTAATTTAACAGATGAGCCCGTGAGGACACAAGGAACTCACTGGGGGTAATCATGTACCTCCTACTCTTAAGAGGAGACAGGATGAAGTGACTCCTATGTATGAAAATAACAGGGGTGCTATGCCATGAGCATTTCGCGTCTTTGACGGTTACCACGTGGGTTCCCGCATTGTGAACGAATATATGGCACGATTGATGTTAGACATCCGGGAAGGGTTTCATTATTGGAGGCAATACTAACCCCACTGTCAAGGAACGGTTTGAGTAATTAAATTAGTGGATGAAAATAGTTGAAGAAATTGAGAATCCGATGGTGTCCATGGCTAATTTGGGACAGGGGATGTTATACGATTTTCGGAAAACACTTAACGCAGTCAATAAACCACAAATATCGATTTTGGCTGTTGTTCATGGATACATACAGTTGTCCACGAAGCCGATAGCTTCGAAAAAGCTTTGCTAACTTATGAGTCTTGGGAGAGAGCTCTGCAACGGGTGCGGTGCCATTTATGTGGCAACTTGGCCATTGAGCAATCACATACAACGTACAACCAGATGCAACGAAACCATGGGGCAGACCTACGGACACCGGAGCTTCTTATTATTCAACAAAAACGAACAAGGGGTCGTCCGCCGCCAATGACTGCGCCTGAGGGAGGCCCCTTCCAAAAATGAATACTCAACCTGCGCAAGTGGTATCAAAGATGCGCAACATTTCTCACTCTCTAATAACAATGGCAAAAATAAACCGACAAACGGCCGGATAGCCGATGTCCTCCAACGACGCTTGACTTTGGTAGGACGAATCGCCGGAGTCTTCGATTTGAGAAAGTTATATGAAGTGAGCCAACGAAATAGCTCGGGAGATGTGGGCTCCTAACATATGCTAACAACGGATGTCCATAGCGGGACAATTTTTAGATATTTTCAGTCTACACGAAAAGACTCCAACGGAGGAGGGTGCAACGGATTTTCTGATGGCGAAGGACTGGGCGCCATCCACGCAGCTGCAGTATGCCAGGATGCTGCGAGCCATGCTGCACATGGAACGAACCCCCTTGGACATGATGATCATGGGCCTGCAGAACATAGCCGCACTCTCAGAGATCACGCAGGCGAAGCCAATATCAAAACTAGAGATGGACTGAATAATCCAGTCACGGGAGGAGTGGAAGGGGAGAATAGTGTTCACATTTGCATGGACCATACCGGGTCGGTGGGCCAAAATTGCAGCTTTTACAGAGGAAAACTTCATGATATCGGAGAATAGGAGAGTCATCCCAGACTGGTCAGTAACTCCAAAGACGGCCAAGATCGACTCACATCATTCAGCACGTTTTGTACGTATTCAGAGAGAAGACGCATTCAATCTGATTCGGCTGACGCGTGCTTTGGCGCAAAAACACAAAATCACCCACTTTTCCACGGATCAAGAGGGGGAACCTACGGCAGACGGCACAGATTGTAGAGGCGAATAAATTAGATCCTCACGTGATTCCTCAGTTATCAAAGCATATGGATCTGTTTGACCTACCCCATAGTACGGAGCGCTCTCTGGGGCAGTATACAGCCTCGCTGACAAAACTGTCGTATCTTGTGGCGCTAATGTAAGTCAGGCGCGTTTGATAGAACAGGAAACGTGGGTTCCTCCTGAGGAAGCACTGGCATGGCCGACGGGGGGCCAGACCACAATCACGCGTTGGGTGTCGGCTTAGTGTTTAATCTCAGCAGAATATGAGGCTACCATTCCTCTACAGCAAATAAATTTTGAGGCTCCAGGGGTGGGAGTGGTGATGATCCGCTTAAAGGACGGAATGAAAGAATGATTCCAGGAATTCTGGAAATTACCTACGCGGGCTCCTTCAAAGACGACTCGCAAGAGCTCCAGGAGAATGCAAATACCGGATTCGGCGCTGTTGAGATCGGCTGGTGTTATCACTGACACGTTCAATAATCCAAAACTGGGTTGGGTTATTCCTTTCTCCGTGGCTGAGAAATAGTCGACTGGAAAGCGTCGCCGCTGGATAGCGTGACCTCTGGACAAGAAAGAGGAAGACCCTTATGAGGCACGGCTACCTATGATGCATCTATCAGCGTAACTACCGGTCGTGCACGAGGAATGCGTGGCTTGTATTGATCTAAAAGCTTCTTTTTTTTCAAATCATTTTACCAAAAGAAGCGAGGCCACTTTTTCGTTGCAGAGTGGCAGATTGTACGATAATACAGCTTACTAGATTGCCAATAGGATATAAGGCAACTCCAGAGATTCTGCAGATGGTTACAGGGGTAGTCGCAGGGTCATCAGGGGTGGTTATACAAGGCTTGGCAGCACCAGAAGGTAATTGGCGCCGATTCCGGGATCGACAATATTCGAATCTCAGGTAAAGCTGAGTAAATACGGTCATGGTGTGATGCCATGATGAAGAACACAAAAGCTTGTGAGGCTAGTATAGGAGGAGCCGCACCTTATACCACCCGATACATTTTTCTAGGCATGGAGTTTTGTCATCCTGGTCAAACTGTTTCGTTAGGATAGAAAATAAAGTGATCCCTTTAAAAGACCCGAATTGACATTTGATAACAATCAGAAAATTGGAGTGCGTAACATCACAGCTGCTTTGCGCAGCTGCAGTTTTCAATTTACGGTTGGTGGAATGCTATTTCTACTTCAAGATGGTAAAAAGAAGGTTGTCAGCCTTAAACAAAAGCCTGGTATCCTTGGACGAGAGGGCGAATCTTTTTCCTTCAGCTTTCACAGCTAGGGAGGCGCTACTGACATGCATTTTGCAAGTGCCGCGGCGCATTGTAGAGAAGCATGAGCCTGCGGGAGCGGACATCATGACGGATGCGTCTTTAAAAGTATGGGGCGCCGTCTTCATTCCCGATACAGTGGGAGTGCAAAACGCCAGGGGCAGACGGGATAGGGTTCCAGCGCCTATCATGCAGTCTGACGCACGGGCGGTCCGCCTAGCGCTTCACACGTTCAGAGAGAGACCACCGGCCTCCGTGAATGTTTGGGTGGGTAATAACTCCCTGCAAGACGCGGCTAGGAAATGTTCTACAATTCCCTATTCCTTTGTCAAAGAGCTAAAGGATATCTTCCGTATTATCGAGAACACCAAGGTGCCTGTGACTTTCAGGTACGTCAAGTCGGCGGAGGATCCGGCGGACGGCGTTTCACGAGGAAGGGCGTTTAGTAGTGATGACTGGGCGAAGAGGGGGGGGGGGGGGGTGTTTCAGGGTAGGAAGAACCTTTAAAGCGACCACTTCGTAAGTTGTGATTAATAGATTCCCTCAATTTGCCTTTTTTGATTGTTGGTTACACTGATTATAGAGATGGTTTTTTGCTGCGGGTGCATCTATAGGCTAATCCAGAGCCATATATGTTTTTCTCTACTCGTCCCTCAGTTTTATCTTCAAAGATGTAGGTAAGAGTAGGCCGAAGCCGAACTGATACGTGGACATTCCCTATAAAAAGATGAACAGTGGACATTTTTAGCAATACGGCTAGGTAACTACCTGTTTTGTTCCCAGAGTGCTGCTTTCTCCGTATGCATTTTTGTCATTATTTTTGGGATGCGAATCGGTTTTAATTTTTGACGGTTCTCCATGTACTGCAAGTGCGGTGGCACAGGTGGGAAATCTTCCATCTTTTGTCAGTGATAGTTTTAAAATAGAATTTCAATGTTAATTTGGGAAACTAAAAAGTTCTGTTTCATTATGGATAGGTATGTGATCTATAAAACTAAATTGAAAATTAAGATATGTATTTATTTTATTATTATTAGTTTTCATATTCTGTAAAATATCACTTGGTGCCGCGTCTTTTGGAGGTATTATACATTATGCATTGAAGTCATCTCTACGCATTCCGGAAGATTCTAAATGATTTGTGCTTTATGACAGGAATGAGCATATTGTTGGTTTCTATTCTCATCACAATTTATCTTTTACCAGACTTTCTTTGCGCTACTACAACAGAAAACAAAATTGCTCATGCATACTGAGGGAATTTAGCCTTTTGTGGTAATATGTTCTGCTGCATCGCACAAGAAAACTGTGTGAATCTATGATTGGGGAAACTTCTTGTTTACCTCCGCTATTCCGTCTTTTGAAGTGCCGATGAGGCGATGACGCAGTAACATGCATCGGACCACTTGATGAGAGTTTTCTGAAGTTGCCACGCGACACAATTTCTATACCAGTGCGGTACATTTGGCTAGAACTTTATTGTGTAAAGACCTTACCTTAAGCGAAGTGGTAGAAGAGGCATAATTAGGGCACGCGATTATAATCCATTGCATGTATGAAGCGAAACACACTACAAAAAAGGTAAAACAAGGCGAAAGTGACTGGGAATTGAAGCGTATCTCAGGTCTATTTTCAAAGTGTTCTTTTGGTTTCAGTTTGCACTCCATTGATTTCACTGAGTACAATATGTCTCCGAGGATGACGATGGCATGTTCATTTGCTCTTTCCAGTACCTGATGGATCTGCGATGCCTTTCACCGCGTAAGGTTTGTTGGGGTCCACAAGATGAAAAGAAGGAAACCATACACCGATGGGAAAACAAAGTTTGATATAAGAGTGTGTTTTGTTTTACGATGTAAATGGATGCTGCGGAACAGTTTTTTTTTTTTTTTACGTAAACTACTTCTGAAACTTGTATGCACTCCATAGAGTGAGCCAATAAGTTTTGTTTTTCCTTTTTCAAGTATTAAGCATGAGGATGCTGTGGCGCTTCGTGTATTGAACATAACAGGTCATCCGGTGATCTTTGTTGCAAATGATCGTTGCTGTTTTTTTTCTCGACATACATCTGAGATTTTATGGAAATGGGTGTGTCAATGCATTGACTTTTGGGGCATGAGTGCTACTTCCTGGTTGGCCACTTTTTGTTAAATCCCATTACTCCCGAAGTCACTGCCAGAAAAAAAGAGGACATCCTTTGTTCAGAAGGCTATTTATTAAAAAAAAATAGTGATTCTTGGAAGCGGATCGCTACCGTTTCGGCTTAATTTTTATTTTATATTTTAATGATTCGCCATCTACAACTGGCGCATGAGGGTATTTTATTTTTTATTTTAGATTGTTAAAAGGAATCCACTCTGTGCCAGTGGCGTTCTGAAGGTGTTATTTTCTGGTGGAATTTGGGTGAGTTTTTTCTCTGTGTGTGTGGCCATCAAGCTGATTATGGTTGGACGAGTGCAACAAACGGTAAATTGGACATGGAACACCTCTGCGTGCCTGTGAGTATACCTTTTATTGCCAAAGCTGCATATCTAAAACATATAGGCACTGCTAAAAATGATATTCTTAGGAGCGTCTCTGGAGAAATGTTTTAATCATGTGTCTCGCTTAGGGTGGTGTTATTGAAAAAATACAAAATAAACGGGGGTGTATAGAACTCATTTTATTACTTCTGTTATCTCACTCATAACACAAGCACACAGGAAGGCACAAGATATGAATAGGGGCCGTTCAGTATATGTGTGTGTTACTGAAGCTTGGGAAGATAGTTATCTGCAATACGGTTAAAGAGTATCGTTTAGCGGTTGATATGGCCAGAAGGAATAATGTGGATTGACCGTAGTTTACTCCTATTTTATTTTCGTATACAAACATGTAAATAAACGAGATGTCACAATGGATGTTAATACTTGGTTGAGATTACCCAATTTCTTTTTCTTTGTTCTTCTCTTAATCTCGAAGTTTGTATATATTCATCGTGTAAGAGTGTCAAAGAGTTTGTAATATTGTTTGATCTTTTTAAAAAACCCTTTGTACCATCGGTATTGATCTCCATCTCGTGGTGGTGGGGTGTCGAGGTTGGTAGGCTCCAGTACATAACAAGAATTCAGTTTTTTAGTTTTTGTTTGAATTTATTTTTTATCCCAATTTATGTTCCTCCTATTTAATAAATATAATTATCTTTACATTTTTTTTATGTGTCAATGTAACGGATAAAGTATACTAATCTTACTCTTCTTTTTGTTTTATTTAATGAGCTACCTTTGGTGGGTAGGTGAAGCTCTGAGAGTTTCACGTCCTTTTTGAGAGCTATACGAAAGAGAAAGAAAAGTAGACTCCAGTGGTGGAAGCTGTAGTGCGCATCTTTTAATTTGGTTAGACAGCTTAATTGTTCATTTCTTTCTGCAATTAGTGTATACATGCCTTTATAGTCAACGGCTCAGTATTTGGACTTTGGCAGTTGTGTAGCGTACTGAGTTGTGGGGTAAGGTGGGCAGGTAGTCTGTCCTGATGACGATTGCATGCTTATTACATACGTGGTACTTGCCACTTACATTGACTCCGTATGCATGTTCGTTTTTGCGTTGTGTTATGGATACGGGGTCCATACATGAGGCAACCTCTTGATACGCCTTGCCACTTTACTCAAGACAGAAATAAGGATCGCCAATGAGTGAGATTTCGTCTCTTTTTTTATTTTACCTCGTCTTCAGTAGTGGTACAGTGGTTGCTTGGCGCCATTGGTGAGGGGAAAACTCGTTTTCAAGCGATAGTTTATGCGTCAGAAAGGAATTCATAAACTTTTACTTTGAGAGCTTGCGGATGACTTCACTGTGTACTTCAATTGGTGTTGGATGTTTGCTCTGTGGAATCATTCCTGTGGCTCTTACACTTTATGTTGGCTTGAGTGTTGAATCTATAGTGTGGAGAGGGGAATTCTCTCATAATGGCGACCTCAGGAAATGGCGTAGGTTGGGTGTCGAGGGCTTTAGGGAAACTGAAGAAGAAGCCAAGGATACACTAGAAGAAGAACATAACCCAAAACGTTTTGTTTTCGTGCTGAGTATTTCTTTGGCTTGGCGGGGCTCCTGAAAAGGGAGTAATTGAAAGCATTTGTGTATTTGCTGTCCTGTAAAAAATTATCTGTTACCCTATGTAGCGGAAAGCTCTGCTAGTGGGGACGCTGTTTTTCATTCAAGGATGTAATATTTGGACATTTGTTTTTCATAGTTAAAGTTATCGATCTCAACGCAAACGGCTGCAGTGTACTTTTCTATGAATCCCCTAAACTTTCGATTGTACCTCCGTTGCCTTGTCTCCATGTTTTTGGGGACCGGAACTGAAGATAGTGCTCTTTAAATTTTGCTGCATGCGCTTCTAGTTCCGCTACAGTTGGGTTCCTTATCCACATTCTTCCAGGATGTATCCCACGCAGATACGATGGTCTCAGCGCGGTGTCGAAAATAACTGCCAGCGCCGCCACCTTGAAGGTTAGTAGTTGGTGATTATACCTTTGAAGCCAGGTATCTTTGGGGATGAAAAATCTGTCCCAATTAGAGTTTTAACAACTTTTAGATGCGCGCGTGGTTCTTGTTGTCGGTGATTGAATGTTTGCTCATAGTAGACTGTGGATTTTGTGGGAGAGGATTCGATTATTGCTGTACGTGTTTACGGTTGCTTTTAAATTTCATATCTGTGACTATTGCACGCAAGTTGTGTCTATACAAGCTTTTTCTACAGGCCTCTCGTGCATAGATGATCGTTGCTGGTACATTTATCAGTAGTGGGGTCATGCTCAATTCATTCATAAAGATAGAGCTTTTCTCTCTTGCACGTCAGATGCCCATCCATGAAGGGATTTAAGTCCGGGTAAGGAAGTTTGAAGCTACTAAAAAGCATGAGTGGAGTTTGGGTTGCATACTGCACGAGTGCTTGCATATGGATTGTACTCGCCTTCCTCTGTCTAGGCAAATGCACATTTGCGATGCTTATGTCTGTCCTGTTACTCACTTTTGCATGCATTGCTACTACCTCGATGTTGTTATTTTGCGTGATGGGCAGAGCATTGTACATCTTTTGACCGTATAGTTTTTGTAACTAGTCTTGAAACTTCGTATCCTTCGCCACGCTCTGTCTAAACGTATGTGTGCGCCATGCACTGCTCTGTGCTAATGGCGGCCTAGCGCTCCCCGGGCAACGCCAGGGAATGCCTCCTTTTGTGCCCTTCCGGCTCCTTCGGCCAATGCCCACTTCCCAGGTGCGCATTGCAGTTGGTCGGCGGGAAATCGGCTTTTTTTCTAGAGAGTCCTAGGCCCTCGGACTACGTTTGGGGGGGGGGGGGGTGACTGTGCTATGGCTAGCTATTGAATTAACCCTGTTGGCCAGAGTCATTTGGCTGATAACTTATATTTAATAAAATGTGCCACTTTATGCTTGTTACTCTCTATTGTCTTGCTTCGGTATAAATACAAATGTTTCTCACATTTACATGGTATTCATCCTGCGTTCTTTTTTTTGGGGGGTGCACTTCTCTTATTTTTAATAGTATAAATATCTTCAAGGTTCTCCTTTTATTATTTTGTGTTCGCACAAATGGTTCGCTCTCGTGTAATTGGTTTATTGGCCATCACACTGTGCTTTGTGGCTTGTTTATGTGCAGATGCTGAGGCAAGGAAAGAAGATGCAGACAAAGCTGTTACTGATGCACGTCAATACACAGATAAAGTGTTAAAGAAGGCGAATGAGAATGCCAAAGATGCATCGAATCTATTGGCATACGCAGAGAAATTCGAGATGGATGTCGAACGAGCAGTAAGTGAAGCAGAACAAATCGCGAAGGGCAATGCAGAATGTGAAGACGTTTTTCTGGAATTGAGGAGTGCACTGGAAAAGGTTATCAAGCTGTATCCAAATGCCATTACAATGGCAGAAAAGTACCGCAGCGCTATAATGCCTTTGCAGAAACAAGCTACAGAGTTGTATCAGAAAGCCAAAATGGAAATATGGAATGGTGCAATTCCACAATTGGACTATACGGAACTAAAAAACGATGCCTTACATTTCAAGAATGAAGCGCAAGTATTGGAGCAAAAAATTCGTCGGACAGCACCACTCTTTACTGCTGCGCTTATTGCACAGGAGGAGATGCCAAAACTTGCAAAAAAAGCTCAACTGGCAAAGTACCACGTCGATACTGTTGTCGCAGCCGCCAAAATTAAGACTCTACTGAAGTCTACTGAGAATGATGTTGAGCGCATATTACAGAAAAAGTATGAGATCCAATCCACTGTTAAAGATATGAAGGAACGCTACGAAAAAGCTCCAGCGAAGTTAACTGTCTACATTCATTCAATGTATTCTTCCGTTAATTATAAGTTGACATCAGCTTTACGTGCAGTGGAAGAAGCCACACAAGCAGAGAAGGAAGTGCTGGGACTACAGGCAAGAGCCAATAGTGCTCTTGTAAATGTTCGGCGTGCAACCAATGTTAATAATGCAAAGAATACGGCCCAAACTGCAGTTTGGTACGCTGATAAAGCCGAGAAAGAGATTCAAGTCATAAAAAACGCACTTAATTATGTCGAGATCTCTGCGTCCAAAGCAGGTTATTTAAGGAGAGCTGCGGTGCACGCACTACGCGAAGGAAACAATGAAACAGGACAAGGAGAAAGTGCAGAAATAGCGAATCCATTAGATACAGAGAAGCCCAATCTGCCCATCCAGAACGCAACACACCTTCCTATCGACGATTCAACTATCCAACCGCCGATGAATGAAACATCTGCTCCTTCAATAAGCGAGACAACAGGCCAGCCGATAAATGAGACATCAGGCCAATCGATGAACGATGCATCAGGTCAATCGATGAATGAAACATCTGCTCCTTCAATAAGCGAGACAACAGGCCAGCCGATAAATGAGACATCAGGCCAATCGATGAACGATGCATCAGG
>JASANW010001208.1:10078-20610 GCA_030849725.1 Trypanosoma boissoni
CCTTCAATAAGCGAGACAACAGGCCAGCCGATAAATGAGACATCAGGCCAATCGATGAACGATGCATCAGGCCAATCGATGAATGAAACATCTGCTCCTTCAATAAGCGAGACAACAGGCCTGCCGATAAATGAGACATCGAACCAATAAATCACTGAAAAAGCAGGATATTCGAAGAATGGTGCATTGTATCTCTCTGTGTAGGATTGAAAAAGAGTTACGCTTAATGTTTGAAAAGAGTCTACGTCGGGTGTAAGCAGTGACAGTGCAATGATTGTCCCTGTCTCATGTTGGTTCCACTGATTGCCTGTATTGCGCTGCAATGAAGATACCCCACCTAGTTAAGCAGTTGCTAAGAGTAGTAGTTATTGGGAGAGATACATTTGGTAGGTTTATTAAAATTACCATTCTTTCATTATTTCTGCATATTTCTTATATATGTATAACGATTACACTCAGCTCCCCTCACACGCTACGGTATTTTACGGTATTGTTATTATTGTTTCACCTCACTTTCCATTTTGTTTACGTGCCTTGTTTGCGTATGCATATTCAAAAAAGACTGTTTTTGTCCTTTTTTGTTAAACCGTATTTATTGCCTAAACATCACTTATGTTTGAATTCTATCATGTTAAGGGATGCGAAAGTTTTTTTTTTTCAAAAGAAAAACAAAAAAGGACTTTGAGGAAAATGTTTTTTGGTAAGATTTTTTTTTTTTATATAAAGAGGAGTGTATTCTTAATTCCATCGTTGGATTTGATAGAAATTTATTTTATAATGTAGAAAAAGAACAAGGAAGGAATTTGGGGAAAGTTTCTTTTGTTAAGATTTTTTTTTTGCAGAAAGAGCAGTGTTTTATTGATTTCATCGTTATATTTGATAGAATTTTTTTTTATAACGTAGAAAAAGAACAAGGAAGGAATTTGAGGAAAATATTGTTTTTGTGGTAAAATTGTGCAACCGTCATTTTTTTTTTTGAGGGGCGGTGGTTTTTTTTTTAAATGCTTTTTACAAGGAATGGTACGTCTTTACTTTGCCATTGCACCAGTGTGGCTGTTATATCCAATCTGTAGTACTGGCTATATTCTATTGTTGGAATTGGAAGGGTGCGTTTCTCTCTTTTCCCTCTTATTATTTTTGTTGTTTATGTTGGCTTTGCTGGTTTAGACACACTCCAATTGGATGGATGATCAGGTGTGCAGTGTAATTTATTGCTTTGCTGAACTTTATGCTTTATTTGTGCTGTTCGCTGCCTGGTACTGCATATGCATTGCCTGGTGGGCTACTATTGTTGCAGTCCATGCTCGTAGGAGTTGGCTTGACAGAGTCGGGTGCAGGCACTATATTGCCACCAGGCAGCGGCTCCGCGGAGCTAATGAGCCGATCAACGGCAGATCTCAAAATGGACTTCATGGAGCCTGCACTTATTTAGCCGAAGAGGACAGAGGCATCAGCGACGACTAAGAGGCCAAGTGAGGGCATCCACGGCCATGCAGTGAGGTTTACTGCATCGAAGATGGTGATGTTTGCTCCATGCGCGGCTGGAGGTGCACATATACAGAAAATGAAGATACTGTTCGGCCCACTCTAGCATCAGGTGCTTGTAGCTTATATCAAGAAGAAAAGCGGAGAGAGAGAGAGAGCTTTAAGATACCAAAATGGCCATGCTGTTTGTGGAAACCACAGAGTTACGGGCCCAACTCAAGAGTATAAATGTCGGTCACTATTTCTGTAGTCACCGGTGTGTTGGAGGCATTATACTAACACAAGAGTCACTCAGCGTTCAGAAGCCCCATACGCCAGTCAAACAGCCTATTTTTGGGGAACATCACAGTGTTGTTGCTGCGCATTTTGCAAACTATGGTTGGGTAAGCTCTGCCTTAGAGTATTGACTATCCACTAATACGTATTGACTTTATAATAGTTTCATTATTTAGAGAGGCACTGTGTGTGGAGGAGGAGGAGTATGAACTTTTAATCACGAGTGTATTGAGTGTGACATTCGCGCCTGGATCTATTGTAGATTTTAATGCTGTGTCGGTAAGTTTCATATATTATGTTGTGAGGAAGTTATTAAAGCGTTGCTTTTTTGAATTAGGCATGCATTGTTGAGAGGTCTACGATTACGCGGCACAATTAAGTAAGAACACAGAACAAGTGTATAGTGCTTAGGCAATCTCATGGGGTTTAAACGGAGGATGTAAGCTTCGTGAGAAAAAGTGCATTGGACAATGCAATATCATGTGACCCAATCCGTTGTGCGACGAGGAAGACCAGTCATGATTATTTGGGTACTCTAATTAAATGGAATCATGAGAATGCAGTAATGCGTAATATTTTTTTTTTCTGTTCTTGGTATTTTTAGAAAAATAAACACCAAGACGAGTTATATACAGGACTTAATAGATGCCAAATATTAAAACAAAACAAGAGGTCTCACTGTTATGCTGCAAAAGTGATTTTTACAACTTTTATTTCTTACAGCGTAAGTGATAGTGGTTATAAGTACTTATGACTTGATTACAAAGAACTGGTGATTACCAGTCAAATCATTTATTATTTGTGTGCAGAGATGCATTACAAAGAGACTGTAACTTTTAATGTGCAGTACAACAGAAGCAGTGAATACTACATTTATTATGAGGGTGAACGTAATATGCCTACATCTATAATTGCCAGGGGCACCAATGGATGTCAACAATGCATGAATGTTGTTACTATGCCTTTCCACGGTACAAGTGCTATAATAATAGTAGAAAAAAAGAAATAAAGATTAACCACCAGAAACTGGTACATTTGCGCACAAAACACACAAAGTAAAGCTACCGAAGACTGACTCTGAGCCACATTTTAATAACACAGTGCACTTGAGGAACTCGTTATAAAATGATGAGAAGTCTTGATAATATCATCCAATGAACATCAATATATATTGATTAGGTTGCGTTATGAGCTTTTAAAAAGAGTCTTAACTGAGATAAAATTACATACTCTTCCCTTGGGAACCCTTTCTCGTTTTTGCACAGACCTTTTTCCCGTTACATCCTTTGAATAAATGAAAAGGGAGTGAGTAGTTTTTACATATTGGTCTTCGTAAGAGGGTTCTTATTTTTAATAAAGCAGTTTTAATATATTTAATTTGCACTTTGTTTTCTTCAGAATGTCCTCAGGTCCATTATTCCAGTGCACAATGGGACGCCATTGGACCCTTTCTGGCGAAAAAAATCCGCCTGCATAGCCCTTTGCCGGTGCAGTTTACGTACTTTAGAAATAACGAACCACTAGAGGAGCAAGCGACGGTCATTTGACCGTCTGTGGTTTGGCGGTCACCCAGGGGGGAGTGAAAAAAGCGTAGGTTGACTCATCACTAAGGGGATATGTCGCTAACCCACGTGCCCCCGTATCCACTATTTTGCAAATCGATTACTGCGGGCTATGTTAAATTCCGTCTTGGAAATAGGTAGCGTAGAAGCGCAAAACGCTGGTGATCGATAGCGTTTGCAAAGCGATTACGCTACGGCCTCAGCGGCAACCGACGCTCGAGAGACGCGGGTGTCCAAATGGAGAGGCGTCGCTGGCTGCTCAAGAGGAACAGGTAGTGAAGACACGACCCCAGTTAAAAAATGTTTACCATATCAGTAAAGCCGGGTTGGACGAGACTCGAAAAGTTTTATCACAGTGCAAAGCCACTGTGGCGGACGGCCAAAAGAAGGCTGGCCTCGGAACCGAACCCACAATCCGATGTAGGTGTTTAGTATCTATCAGTAGAAAGAGCTGTATGTGGGGAACAAGTTTCTAATCCGCCGACCATACCTGTTTCGAGGTCTGTCTTTACACGGGGCGCTTTCAGCGAGTATCCGGTAACTGTACAGAGAAAACATTGAGGTAATTATATTCCTTCCTCAAATAATGGGGAGATGGTCATTTGATTCCTATGTCTGAAAATAATAAAACATTAAGGCCATAAAAATATCTAGTTTTTAATGTCTCCACTTGGATTCCCCGCACATGGGAGGGATACATGACACGAGTGATGTGAGACACTTGGCGAGGGTTTAATTTTTGATGGCACAGTAATTCTACTGTCAAGGGGACTTTCGAATATCTAGCTCAAGGAATTATAGTAGTCGAAGAAATCGATAATCTTACAGAATCCTTCGTTACATTGGGACAGCTGCCTTTCAGCAATTTTCGGACAATTTTGAGCGGACCGTCTATAACTCACACTTACCGTTATCGTCGGTCCGCTCAAAATTGCACATGGTCGTGGACGATGCTGATGGGTTGGCAAAGGCGATGCATCATTACGAGAGCAAGGAAAGAGCTCCGCGATGCATGCAATTCTATTCATGCGGTACCTTTGGCCACGTGGCGAACAGATTGCAACGTACGACCACGTGCAGGGAAGCCATAGGAGGGAACCGCGACCACCAGTGTTTTACATTATTCAAGAAAGGAAAAGGCGTCGCCCGCCGCCATTGAATGCACGGCCTTAACTCCTTCTGAAGACATCGTTTTTTCCGATCGCTTTGGTTGCAGGGTGGCAGATAGCACCATAATAGAGCTAACCAGACGGCCAATGGGTCATAAGGCAAGTGCAGAGAATTTGTAGCTGGATAAAGGCGTGGTCGCATGCTCACGGGAGCTGGTTGTGCGGGAGTTGGCCGCACCGGAGGCGATCTGGGTTGATGCTTGGGTTAAAAATATAAGAGTCTCTGGCGCATCAAAGGCGGTACGAAAGAGGTATGACAACCACAATCATGAATTTGCAGGCATGTAAGGCTAGTATGGTGGAATCCGTGCCGTGTGGCACCCTGTACGCGTTTTGGGGCGTGTGCCTTGTGAGCATTCACACCAAACCGCTTTGTTGAGACATAAAATATGACTATACCTTTACTATAGCCCAAATGGGCACTACATTACTGCTATAAAATTAGATTGCGTTACATCACTGATGCTTTGGGTAGCAGCCATCGTAGGTGTACATTTTGTGCACTACTACTTCTTTTTGAAGCTGGTAAGGAGATGGCTGTCGGTCCTCAGGAGGGGTTTGGTACCTATGGACGAAGCCGCGAATCTCCCTCATTCAGCACTTGCCGCCGGAGAGGCGCTACTGACCCGCACTCATGAAGGATAGGTCACTAATTGGACGGAGAACCACATTCATTGTAGACACAGGAGGCTTACGAATTGCAAGAGGGATTTGGAAGAAGCGCCCAATATTTATTATACGGGCGGAGGCACTGGTGGTACTATTTGTGCCCCATCACTTTAGAGAGAGATGGCCAACCCCTGTGAGCATGTGGGTGGACAGTACATCACTGCAATGTCCAGAAAGAAAATGCAATACAAAGTCCCATGCACTGGCTATAGAGTTGCACGAGATACCAAGCATTTGCGGTGAATCCATTTTAGACGTGAGCTTCAAGTATGTCAAGTCAGCTGAGAATCCGGAGTATGGCGTATAACTAGGTCCGGCGCTTGGTAGAGAAGACTTGACAGAGGTATTAAAACTTGCGCATTGGAGAAGAGATTCTTTGGGGTGGGAAGACACCTTTATGCTTCCAATTCATTCGGTATGATTGATAGATTCCTAAATTTATTTTTGAGAGCTACGCAGCTGTTAGCACCTGCCATGGACATGTTTTGTGATGCGGGTGTAGTGTGAGCTAATTCAGAGGCATATCTGACGCCCCTTTCTCTGCTTTTCTTAATTCTGGGATTTGGGTAAGTGTGGATCTTGCCTCACAGTGGGAACGGCTCGGTCGCACATGGAAGGGCTGATTAGCAAAAGAAAGAAAACATTACCTGAAGGGAGGAAAGGAGCAATAAATGTAAAGAGTAGTTGAGATGCGCAAAGCGATCATGGGGCGCATTGTGCATTGCCTTGCAAAAATGCAAAGTGAGGATTGCTTGATTCTTCTATGACTGCATAAGGACACAATGACACAGCAACTGTCTTACATAAGGATTGCGATGAAGTTATTGCGGGGGTTGAATTATTATTATTTCTCTTCTTTTCATGTCTATGTGAGTGTGAGAGGGTGTGTGTGTGTGTGGGGGGGGAAGGTGATGTTTTGCTGAACACTGCTTGCGGCAACAAATAAGAAAAGAGTGCGTGAGACATGTGGTGCCCTCTTGTAACTTGTCTTTATTATTCATTCTTGTTGCATTTTATTTTTGCGTTGAATGTGTGTGCATTGTCAAAGATTAAGTATGGACTGTATGTACGCCTTTTTGCCGGCGATGGTGTGCCCAATTAATTTGTTGGTGTTGAACAAATAATGACAAAAAGGAGAGTATATTTTTTGGGGTAAGTAAAACAATAAAATGGAAGAATAACCACAGATAATTGGTTGTCAAATATATGTAAGGAGAGTACGAGATCTAATAGTCTTCGTTTTGGTGCATTTTTTGTGTGTTTGTATTGTTTTTTTTGTGTTCATTGTTTTTTGTAGGTATATATCTTAGGATTCTTTCTATATACGCACTAGTGCTTGTCAAGTCTTGTACCACTTTTTAAAGTACTATTGCAAAGGAATAACAAACAGAGCTGATCGAAAATGCCACGCAATAAAGATGAAAACGCAGGAAAGAATAAAAACGCAGGAAAGAATAAAAACAATGAGAGTTCGACCTCTTGGGGTGATATTATTGTGTCGTTACTGGCTGGGGCATTCATGGGTGCGTTCGGTACGTATATAGTGATGAATTCTGAAGAGGAAGAACCTCAAGCAAACAGAGATTGCAAATGCGATAAGGAGAGAGATAAGGAGAGAGATAACGGGGATAGTGAATCCATGCGTGGTCGCTGCTGTGTCTGCATGGACTCAAGTGCATGTATTCTATACCTCCCGTGCAACCACTTGGCCACGTGCGAATACTGTCTGCGTGAATTGAGGAATCGTTCTCAAAACATGTGCCCTATGTGCAAATGTCGAGTAAATAAAACAACGAAAGTGTATACAACATGATTTCATGGCTGAGCTCTTATTAGTTATTGTTCTTGAAAGTATAATTATTGTTGTTGTAACTAGTGTTCAAATGAGCGAGGCCAAATGTTAATTAAATTTATATACGTAAAAGTTGTTTTTATAGTCACGTGATATTCGTACTGCACTTGAAAATTAATCAGTAATAGGAAGACCTGCTGCCAATTACACATCTTATATGCTCGCCCCTTTCATGAAATCAAACACAAGCACGACTACACTTTCTTATTACTATTTATTATTCAAGGTTCGACAGTATTGTAACTCTGTTACATCAACAGTGTGTGATGGCAGTATTTGCTTTTTTCTTCCTGGCGTATCAATAGTTCTTTCACTTTTTCGTATATTAGGAAAGCTGCTCTCAGCACTTAAATTGTGAGAAGCAGAGAAAACAATTTTTTTAAAAATCCGGTAAGACTTAGAGAAGTCACTTAGGGGAATCAAAGGAAAAATTCTGTCACATCACACCCTTATGTGATTCGACTTTCTGTAGTATACATTATAGCACTTAAATCTTGTGATTACTTCTGCAACTCTGTACACGTCTTTTTATTTTTTGCATCATTTCCGTGTTTTTCTTTGAAAATAAGCAAAGCTCCATTAATATATCTTTCGATAAGGAAAAAAATAAAAGAAAGAAGCATGGCCTTCTGTGGAAACTTCTAAGGACCATAATAAGAGTGTGCGAAGGAAAAAAGTTAATGGATCTGAGAACGAAGACTGGCACTCTTTACAATCTATATGGTTTTGGATAAACCAGAGCGTCTTTAGGGTTTCAAAACATTTCGAAGTGTTTTAACGCTTCCCCTCTATGAAATCGGCTTTCCGCCGCGATGGATTAGGGTAAATACATATGAGGGTTTAATGAAAGGCAATTGGAGGCTTGAAGAGGGACCAGGTAAGTGCGTTTATGCCGACTCGATGATAAGGTGTCTGCATGCTTGTTTGCTTCTTTCTGTATGTGTCTGTGCGTGCGCCTGTGTAGATGATCTGTTTTTTTTTGCTATTGCTTTACAGTAAACTCTGGCGATTTGGATTCCATCTTCCATAACTAGGTAATTGTTTTTGTTTGCTTGTTATCTGTGTTTCGTTCCCATGTGGGGCTTGGGTGAAGTGTCGCCAATGGGTTTCTTAATAAGACCGAGGAGTGGGGGAGTGCCCGGGCTGCGGCGACTGCGTGCGAGTGGCGCTCTCCGCAGAGGCCTCCGCCGCTGCCCGCGAGGCGCTCCCGGGGCGGCAGCGGAGGGCGGGACAGGGCTTGCGTTGTGGTTTGTGTCTCCACGAAGGACTGTGTGCTAGTTCAGCCGTATCGCTATTTCCCCAGCGTGCAGCAGGTGCTTTGTTTGGATTTAAAAGGGGGGAGCGCCCCATGGATGATTTGAATATTGGGTTTTCCTTAAATCAGCAGGAAAAAGTGTTTATGCCAGAAAACGTGCTTATATATTTCTTTTTTGTTGTTTTTCCTTCTGTTTGATAGTGTGCGGTGCAGGTCCTTAATTATTGCACGGCATTGGAAAGTCGGGTCTTCCGTAGTGGCCACTGGTCCGTGCACGCATATCGTTGCCAGTTTTCCTTTTTTTTTTTTCATTTTGTTTCCGTACACATATATTGGTTTCATCGCTATGTCTGATTTCATTGCTTATCAATGGGAAATAACTTAAAATATTTGTGGTGTGCGCATGTTTTCTCTTAATCGGAGTAACGGTTCATATTTCTGTGGGTTGTTTTTTATTTGCGCAGCCAGATTATCTTGCCCTATATAGTGAAACAATAAAGGCGTTTGATTCTAACCCAATCGTATCGTGGGTTGGTAAGATCAATAATGTCAGTACTGTTGTCCGTAGGGAATGTTTGAATGTGGAAGGTGTGGTTCCTGCAATATCTGTATATGCGCAAGCTCTTATGCCGTACGACGCTTTGGAATTCCCCACCACGTACACCGTTTATGTCGATTTCAAGAACATCAACCCCTTCGCACGGCAACTTCCAGGCTTTAAGAAATATACTGATACGGTTTGCTATGATAACCAGCTTTCGTGCTCTACTACCGGCTCTACGTTCAATCATTCATCTTTACGTGAGAAGTACATAGTGAGGTTTTACAGTACGGGGTCTAGCTGTTGTATTGAAACCACTAACTACTACTTTCTTTCGCTTGTTTATCTGCTTGCAAACGAAACCTCCCCTGGTCAATTTGCTGAGGACCCCACGCTTAAAAGCGCGCTCCATCACTTTGGGAATTTTGCAAGTAGTTACACGAAAATGCGTCCATGCAACGTCGACGTGCGATTGTACAGCAGCAAGGATCCCCTTATTGCTCTGGAACGCTACACCGAGGGGAATAAAGACTTTGGTATCGACAAGCGTAAATGTGGGATTGCCATGGTTGTTGTTGGCTCTTTATTACTTCTCCTTGGCAATGCATGCTGCACTGTCTTTGCCTGTTTCATCTACAGTCAAAAAGCATCTTCTTATACAGAAGCTGCAGGAAAAGGATTGCCAACTGATCGAGATCTCTATCCAGCGTACCCATACGCGAAGATGTCCCAAAATGTTTCTGTCACTCAGTACCAACCACAGAAGCCAGATGCTCCATACAGACAACCGATAGCGGGAGAAGGATGTGGAACTCATCCCACTGTCCATTGAGACCTTATGCTTTTTCTTTTTGCAACGCTTTTTTCTTTGCTGTTATTTACCCTTCTGATGGGTAAAAGAATAAAATGCAAAAAAAACAAAAAAAAAACACTGGGGAGGGGAATAATAAAAACTAAATAAGAACCATGCAACCAAGTATGATAATTAGGAGAAAAAGGTTTTTGTGTAAAGAGATTTACGGAAGCAATGTAAGATATTTGGTTCAGGAGAACGATTGGACATAATATATTCTGTGTTATGGCAAATTGTCATGTGTCGACTGGAAGTATAAAAACTTTTCTAACCGATTGCTGTTAACATAATTTGTAAAAGCATTCTTTATAACGTCTAACGACGAGTATGGTCAAGTAGTGAAGGAAAGCAATAAAGAAAAAAAAAAGAGAGGAAAACGTGTTTTTCTTTTGGGAAAATTATGATAAAAAAAAGGCATCCACTAAATCAAAAAAAAGTTGTTGATTAAATATACCTATAATTTAAACGAACAGCTACTTCCTCTTTAAGGCCTTGCAAATATAATTATAGTGGTATGTCTAATGGCAAAGTTTTTATTTTGTGTGATGTTTACTTTGTTTGTTAGGAGCTTATGAGGAGAATATAAACTGAGATAAGGTTATCTATTCCTTCAAGAGGGGAACCCCATCTTTTTCCCATGATTTTTAGCTCTCTATTAACTTATTTCGATTCTGCAATCTAGCATAAAACACGGTTACCTCTTTAAAGGAGGGTCCACGGATATATAACTATTTTTCTATTTTCCGACCCACCCACCCCCATTGTTACCCTCCTCGCGAGAGAGCTTTAGGGATAGGAAGACCCTTTAAAGCGGCTACTTCGTAAGTGGATGATTGACAGATCCCTCACTTTGCCCCCTTTTCTTGACAT